>JAGFPH010006747.1:36083-46987 GCA_018207615.1 Philaenus spumarius
TATTTTATTAGAGGTAAGCCTAATGTTGTATCTATTTATAGTTACCATGGCAACGAATACTTCTGCTAAATAAACATACCCTTTATTTAGTTGTTTGATGTTATAGGCCTAGCCTAAACGATGTTCACGGAAATTTGCAATAATAGTTATTGACGTGAGCGAACTAGGCCCTGCTTATAATCGAGCTTTAGCTCGGTCTCCTGGTACTTGGAACTTACAGGAGAGTATCAACAAACGCGGCCATTGTACTAGCTGGAGAACCTCCTATCGATCTTCTTGCTGAAGAGAGGTATATGAGATGTGGGCCACAAAAGTTGGGCAGAGAGGTTGCAGAGAAATATAATGGAACAGTGTCAAACAAGGTGGAATAAAGGTCCAGGATTTTGGACAGTGAAACTGGTGCGAGAACACGGACATCTAGACACTTCGGTGAGGTAGACCATTATATTACACAGGCTCATGACTTACTACAGGCCATTAAATCACGGGCATGGCGAGTTTGGGAGCTACCTCCATAGATTCCACATCAGGGACAATCCAGGATGCCTCTATTGTGGAATGGAAGATACTGTGAATCACACTTTTCTCAGGTGTGCTAGACGGGAATGTGACAGCGAGGAGCTAAAGGTTGCAGTAGGGAGCATACCCGATATTGAAGATCTGGCCGAACTAATGTTAAGAAGTGAAGACGAATGGAGGGCGATTGCTAAGTTTGTAAGATGTGTACTGTCACAAAAGACCACCGAGGCGATATATATACCACAATTGACATCATAACAATAATTGTGAGAGGGGGAGGGTTTTTAGTCGGTAGGAGTCCGGCACTACCCAAGTTATAGACCAAGTGGCCTAGCCTGAAGTAATGTCTCAACGGTCCCGGGCTGGGTACACTGATGGAAAAAAAAGTTGTAAAATAAGTTTCGTATCTAATGTTTTATGAAAAATGTATTCACAGATGTGAAATACACCTAAAAACCTAATTTGTAGTTTTTACATTCATGCGGGGGTTATGAGTAACTGACTTTTAGCTGTTATTGGTTTCTATTACTTTTAGACAACTAAAAGTCGATTTCGATATTACTATGTGTTCTTGAGGCACGGAACACGAATCTAAAACCGTGTTTCTAGAGAATTTCCATAGGAAAGACGAGCTATTGCAGTGGCTCTTATGTTGAGACAAGGCCTAGAGTGGCCAATGAGAACCGAAACCGTGTACCGAGGTGTCATTAAAAATTGTAAATACATGTGCATATGTGTTAGCACTCTGACGGCCTAAGTTTAGGTCCGATTTGGTAAAAATTTGATACATAAGTTGGTTTTCAAACTAGCTCGGACGAGGTCGTGAGCCAAAATATCTAATAACCGGAATTACGTTTTTTGACCGGAGGTGTTTTTACTTTTTCGTAATGGAATGGAACGTTTTTGGGATCTTACCTAAGAAATAAATATAGGAGATTATTCTGCACAATTTGTTCATTTACGATGATTAATAATTATTATTTCCTGTCGAAAATATGCTTCAGGTTGTTGGATTTTTTTGCTAATAAACTCGTTCGAGCGACTTAAACAAGCAACGTGTACACAATTTGGATCAAATCGGACTTAAAACGAGGCCTTTAGTGTGCGAACACATGTACACAATATTCAGAGTGTTCATAAAGTCCCTTCAACCCCCTTTATTATTATTGTTATTGAAAGTTATAAGTTAACAAAACTTTGTGTATATCTTGTGTTGCATAACATTATTTGGGGGACTTAGGGGGGGGGGGGAGTACAATTTCAAATATAATAAATGGTAACAGGACCTGGGACATACTTTCTCACAAACATACTTAAATTATCAAACAGATTCACTGTGACTTCATAATTGTAGGAGAGGTGATATTAAAGTAGCAGATTAACTAATAAATATTATTATTATTATTTAGAGAGAAACTATTCTATCGATTTCGAACAAATTTGCACAAAAGACGTCAATTAGGCATTTATAGATGCACGAAAAAAAGTTTTGACAAATTTTGAAAAACAACCTTTTTATGGCCAAGAAACCCCCAAAAATCAATTATTATTATTATTAGCTAAACGAATTAGCTAACGAATTTTTAGAAAGATGCGGTTTTTTGCATATGATAGGGTTTATTAAAGGCTATAAATTAGAAAAATTTTATCAAAATCGTTAAAGCCGGTTTTTTAAAAAAAATTATAACTTATTTTTGGGATATTTTTTTTGGCCAAAAAGAGGATTGTTTTTCAAAATTTTTCAAAACCGTTTTTCGTGCATCTATACAGGCCTACTTGACATGTCTGGTGCAAATTTGTTTGAAATCGATCGAATAGTTTTCGCTCTAGCTTTGTATACATACAAACAGACATTTTGTAAAATACACTTTTTTGGACTCAGGAGGTCCCAAACGGATATTTCTACAAAAATCTTAACATCGATTACTTTTGCGATCATTATCTTTCGCTATACTGTACTATAGTATAGTGACAAGGTAAAAGTAGGTCATGTAATACGCCATTGAAAAGCTTTTTAAAAGAGAAAAAGAATGGCACAAACTAGAGCTTAGTATCTTGCTTCGTTTCAAAGTAGTGGACAATCAAAGTTCTTTAAAATTATATTTGTATCATTGCATCAAAGTAGGTTATTAGTTTGTTAATATTAGGAATAAGTAAGTTGTAGTTTGAGTTTACACATGCTAAAAAAAAGAAACTGTAAATAAATGTAGTATGGTATCACTAATTTATTTGTGTTTCTATGTGTAATTGAACAACATTGGGTGGGAAATGTAAATAGAACCGGGAATACAACCCTTGACCTTTGTTCCTGACTTTCGCTATGTATGCGTAACTGATAAGCACCACTTTTCATGTACTGATAGGATAGCAATACCTCCGTCATTTTGTTCCTGATATTTGTTGTGGTAGCACTCAGTTTTGCCTTTTTTACAAACGAATCCCTCAAATGAAGACAAGGTTAAAATGATTTTGTTTTACAGTATGAACCTGCTTTGGTATTATAATAGAAATATGATTTTCCAGAACTTTGATTGTCCATTACTTTGAAACGAAGCAAGATACCAAGCTCTACTGTGCGCCATTCTGTTTCTCTTTTAATAATGTTTTCAATGGCGTATTTCAACATTTATATTTGAAATTGTTAACCGCCCTTACCAACTTAATTCCCCCAAATTCATGGAGGATCAGATATGTCAAAAAGTTTCTCCTGTTATGCAACACAAGATATATAGAAAGTTTTGTTAACTTATTTTCAGTAACAAAAATAATGAGGGGGTTAAAGGGACTTTATGAACACTATGTATATGTGTTCACATTCTAAAAGCCGCATTTTAAGACCTATCTGTACCAAATTTGGTACACGCGTTGGTTGTTTAAGTCGCTGGAACTAGTTTATTAGCCCAAAAAATCCAACAACCGGAAGCACGTTTTTCGACAGAAAATGACTATTATTTACCTTTTACTTTCACACTATACTATAGTATAGAGAAAGTATAGTGATCGCAAAAAAAATCGATGTTGAGTTTTTTGTGGAAATATCCGTTTTAGGACCCCCTGAATTCAAAAAAATGGTTTTTACAAAATATCTGTCTGTATGTCTGTATGTATTTCTGCATGTATGTCTGTATGTCTGTATGTGTACAAAGCTAGAGCGAAAACTATTCGATCGATTTCAAACAAATTTGCAACAGTAATGTCAAGTAGGCCTGCATAGATGCACGAAAAACGGGTTTGAAAAATTTCGAAAAACAACCCCCTTTTTGGCAAAAAAAATCAGTTATTATTTTTATAAAAAAACGGCTCTAACGATTTTGATAAAATTTGGATTATTTGTAGCCCTTAATGTACCCTACCATATGCAAAAAACCGCATCTTTCTAAAAATTCTCGTTTAGCTAATAAAAATAATAATTTATTTTTGGGGTTTTTGGGCCATAAAAATTTTGTTTTTCAAAATTTGTGAGAACCTTTTTCCGTGCATCTATAAAGGCCTAATTGACGTCTTTGGTGCAAATTTGTTCGAAATCGATTGAATAGTTTTCTCTTTAGATAATAATAATAATATTTATTAGTTAATCTCCAACTTTAATACAAATAACCTCTCCTACCCCACCCTACAAGTCACAGTGAATCTGTTTAATAATTTAAATATGTTTGTGAGAAAGTATCTGCCTGTCCCTGGTACCGTTTATTTTGTACGCGAATCAAACTTTTTTTCGGACTTTATCTCAGAAAATAAATGTAGGATATTATTCTGCATTCTTTCTTTACACGATGTTATAGCTCGCTTGTTCCCCCAAAATCGATCAAAAATACCATAAAAGTACCAGTTTCAAATACAATCTGGTGGATTTTATCGAGTGTTCATCTTCTGAACCGAGGCGGACGGCCTAATTTGTACGCTGCGAGCTAAGCGAAGCAGTCCATACCCGCAAAGTCGAGTTACAAAATCACAGAGTTTTTCCGCTGCGAGTGGGACGAAGGAGCGCATGAGTCGAAGCTGGACGCTTAGGTGCAAACGAATTCTACTAATATATTTCGTACACACAGGCAGCTATTCAGCGCCTTCGTGAGTATATCAATTTCATCAAAGAGTCGTTCAAACTCTAAAACATATGAACCCTATTTGGGAAATTCGCACAACTCACGTCAGCGGTTCAGAAGCGTGGTCGAACTCTATTTAATTTGTGTAACGGTATGGCTAAATATTTACCCGAAAGTCCTTTAATTTATTTAATCACACCTGAGAGCGACTCCGATGGTTCCAGCCAGCTACTGATAAACATGCATTTTGAACTATATTATATTGGTAAATAAATCGACCACGCAGCTGGACCGCTGACGTGAGTTGAGCAAATTTCCAAAATTAAGTTTATATGCCTATGTTTTAGGGTTTCAACCAAAAATTTGGGAAATAGGTCTACTCACGAAGGCGTTGAACGGCTGTCTGTGTGTACGCAATACATTAGTAGAATTTGTTTCCTCCTAGTGGCCTCGCAAGTTTGCATCACTTGGCTTTGAACTGTGTACGTTTATGGTATTTTACGTTTTTGTCGATTTTGGGGAAACCAAGCGAGCTATAAGGTCGCGTAAAAAACAAAATGCGCAGAATAACATCCTACATTTATATTGTTAGAAAAATCTAAAAAATGTTCATTCTCGTAGTAAAAATTTCAAAAAATAGTTACTTCCGGTCAAAAAACGTACTTCCGGTTGTTGGATCTTTTTGGCTAATGAACTCGTCCGAGCCACATAGACAACCAACACGTGTACTAAATTTGGACCAAATCGGACTTAAAATGCGGCCGCTAGAGTGCGAACACATATATACATATATAAATATGAATTTTTTTTACACTCCAAAACGTGTTCTGGGGACCATGATCGGTGCTCATTTGCTACTCCCGACCTTGGGTCTCACCATAAGGGCCACTGCAATAGCTCATTTTTCCTATGGAAATTCGCTAATAACATTGGCACTCTATACTACATTGATATCCCGATTGGTCACGCTTTAAACATTAATTGCAGAGACGGAGTTGAGGCAGACAGGTTCACAATAAATCTCTTGATTGGAAGCTCTTTTATCGAGAACATGTTAGAACTTGGACAAGTTTCAGGAGCGAGATCGATAATTGTTTCGCTCACTGATTAAAGCAAGACAAGGCCGGGTGGGAGAAAGAGAGGGGATATGTATCTTTGTAACAAGTATCAAACCAAGAGCACATTTCGTGTTTAACTTTTATTTTCAAAAATTAAAAGATCGATTTATTTTCTCTCAGCGCTCATACTAATTACACAATTTGTACACTGATTCAATAGCAAATGTTAAAAGTAAGATACTAGTAGTTCTGTGATGTAGTTATATAAGTAAGTAGAAGGTTTAGCCAGTGAAAAATTACTTTTGCAAATTAATCTATATATATATAAAAGCGAAATACCACTCATTCACTCACTGACTCACTCATCACGATTTCTCCAAAATTACCGAACAGTTTGGAATGAAATTTGGTATGTAGCTTCCTCTAGGGCCATAGGCGCTCACTAAGAAAGGGTTCCAAAAAATTCGAAATTTTAGAGTGGGTTTGGGGGGGATCAAAGTTACTAAATCACGATTTCTTCAAAACTACCGAACGGATTGGAATGAAATTTGGTATGTAGCTTCCTCTAGGGCCATAAGTGTTCACTAAAAAAGGGTTTTAAAAAAATGGAAATTTTAGGGGTGTTTGGGGGGGAAAAATTACTAAATCACGATTTCTCCAAAATTACCGAACAGATTGGAATGAAATTTGGTCTGTAGCTTCCTCTAGGACCATGGGCGCTCGATAAGAAAGGGTTTAAAAAAAAAAATCGAAATTTTAGGGGGGTTTGGGGGGCGGATTAAAGTTATTAAATCACGATTTCTTTAAAACTTCCGAACGGATTGGAATGACATTTGGTATGTAGCTTCCTCTAGGGCCATAGGTGCTCACTAAGAAAGGGAATGAAAAATTTCGCAATTTCATAAGGGTTTTGGGGGATCAAAGTTACTAAAATCATAATTTCAGGTCTTTTATTATTATGACAATAGTGCTTTTATTTTTTAAGATCTATATATATATAAAAGCCAAATACCACTCACTGACTGAACACTTAAAAAGAATACAATTACGTTAAAAAACTGAAAATAATAACCACCATGGGCAACGCCGCGCCGTACGGGTCAGCTAGTCCTTAATAAAGTTACCAAACAGTTCGACTCTATATAATACTGTGTGGTGTAACATAGAAACAAAATGAATAAGAGAATGTAGTTGGTAAATGACTACAACTCAGTAAATGCGACTTAACTCCAATAGGGCTCCTTATCTCGGCTCCCCCTCCACTGCTCCCTCATAGTCACAGCATCCACACTGACGTAGCGCAGGAAAGAGCAAGACAGCAGTTAGTACTCTCTCTCTCTCCATAAAATTATAAGGTTTTATGAAGATAGCTAAAGAATAAACGTATGAAAACATGGTTGAAATACAAAAACTTGGACAATTTTCAACAGATTTGGAGTTGCGGCCATTTTGTGAGCTTACCGTTAGAGATACGGATAAAAATCAAGAAAACAATTTTGTAGAACAGCAAATTTCCTACTCGCAAAATACCATTAGTTTTTTCAATTCGACTTACGGTTAAGCCACAAACTGGCTTTGGAAAAAAAATCTTACACTAAGAGGATGGTGCGGCTGCCATTTTTATTTTATTTAATGGGTAAAAAATGAAAAATTGAAAAAAAACGTATACACACATCTCTCGGCCTAGGAATAAGGAACATTCATGCAAAAAATCATGACATTTGGTCAAGGCCGTAATCGTGAGTCAGACAGACACACAGCCGAACGGTCGAGCTAAAACGGAGACCTCGCTTCGGTCAGTCAATGAAATGATGGTGTGGGATGGTACACCTACACGTACACACATATGACTATAATTAGCTCTCAAAAACAAATAATTAGATCAAAGTTTTTTACAGGGTGATTCATGAAGAAACGGAGAAACTTTCAGGGCGTGTTCTACTAGTGAAAATAAAGAAAAGGTTCATATAAACATTGGTTCGGAAATGCTTGGTTTTCCAGTAGTCCGCCATTTTGTTTTTGTTTTACAAAATACATTTCATCTTTGGGTGTAGGAAATCATGTATTGAACGAAAATTTTGGATTCATATTTGGTATGCCATCTTTTAAACATGTCCAAAATGTTTCTTCAAAAATGTTCAAAATGACGGCAGTTTAAAATGTTTAACATAAATTATGTTTTTTTGAACAACTCTTTAATTTTTATTTAGTTTTTTGTTTGTCTTTACCATATTTTTAAAATAAAATTCTGTTTTGTTTTCGTGTAATAAAACTATTTTTTTGTAAGTTTGTAATCATTTGTTATGGAGTTTATTTACATGATTTTTCTCATAAATTGGTTGTGGAGTAATTTTTGATATTACATTTAACTATCAAGAAACAATTTTGTTAGTTTTTGGCTATAACTCGTGTTCCAGTCTGGGGTAATTTAAAATTTGGAATATTGCACATGTCTATGCCCTAAAGACTGCACGAATGATAACAAATTTATTTTCTTAACTTTACGAACAAGCCAACCAAACTGCCATGATACATTAGTTAACCACTTACAAGAAGTTAAATTCAAGTATTTAGGTTAAATCGAGTAAAATAGAAAATGAATAACAGGTTGTTTGTTCATGAAAAAATTACATGCCCTTAAATTGTAAATGTATATACAATTAGATGAAAATTTACAAGCCTTTAAATTATATTACGTTTACAATTAAAACAAAGGAAAAAATCACAACTCTTTATTTTAAACAACACAAAAAACACTCCCTTACTATTAAAAATAAAACAATTGAAAACCCTCCCTTTTAATTAACTGCGAACATTTTCGTTTATCTTTTACAATTCTTAATAATTCCACCACGCAGCTGAACCGCTGACGTGAGTTGAGCAAATTTCCAAAATTAAGTTTATAGGCTTTTATGGTTTTAGGGTTTCAACCAACAATTTGGGAAATAGGTCTATTCACGACTGTGCTGAATAGCTGCAAAATGCTTCACACGCCATTCCGCATATTGGGAGTATCTTCAATACACAATGCATTGCATGCTTCACACGTCATTACGCATATTGAAGGTATTTTCAATACACAATGCATTGCGTGCTTCGCACACCAACCCCGCGGTAAAGTCCACCACGTGGCTTTGAACCGGGTACTTTTATGGTGTTTTACGTTTTGTTCTATTTCGGAGGAACCAAGCGAGCTATAAGGTCGCGTAAAAGCAAAAAATGTGCAGAATAACATCCTACATTTATATTTGCAGAACAAACTCTAAAAAACATTTATTCTCGTAGGAAAAGTCTCAAAAAATAGTTACTTCCGGTCTTACGAACTCGTCCGAGCAATATAGACAACCAACATGTGTACGAAATTTGGACCAAATCGGACGTAAAATGCTAAAATGCGGCCGCTAGAGTGTGAACACACACACACACACATATATATATATATAAGATGTTTAAAGACACCCTAAAATATGTTCTTTGGACCATGATCGATGCTCATTTGCTACTCCCGATCCTGGGTGTTAAGATAAGGGCCACTGCAGTAGCTCACTTTTCCTATAGAAATTCGCTAATAAGAATTCATGTGTACATCTGAAATAAGGTACAATGTCTTATCTTATACTAGTACATATTTTGTTAAATTAAATTGTACCAATAACAGTTTAAGTAGTTTATATATTTGGTTTTTTCCCAAGAGAAAAATATGTTTTTCTATTTTCCATCGTTGCTTTTATATACCGGGTGTCCGGAAAGTCTAGAGACGGCTTAATTACAGATAAACAGGTTACACAGGGTAACCAGATTAAATGCAATTGATTACTGTACCAAAGAAACTATTCTGGGATGTATCTGAAATTTTTGTCCGCCATCTTGTATCCGTTATATTATATATATTTTTTTTAAATAGGTACAACCCACATGGCACATCATTGCGATGTGAAATTTATCGAGAAAAGCAATGGTGAAAACAGTTTAACGATATTTAAAAACTAACGTTTTCAGCTTCCTTACACGTTGTATATTTGTCTAATATAACATTTAAAACTAATACAATTTCAGTACGTTAATTTTGGAGCAACTGTATAGTGGAATTCATTCATAATACTCTTCAAGTACTTTGTAGAACGTATTCCACGAGTGCGTTTCTTTACCGATGTGACGCAAGTTGTTTCCTTATATATGCAAAGGCAACTTTCTTTATAAAATGTTTTGAAACAAGAAGTTTTTTTTTTGAAAGGAAGAATGTATACTTCTGCATTATTTCTTCGCCTTCAATTCCCAAGAGAGCCTCTCAAGGTATAGTGACGTCAGCAAAAGGAATGAGAAAGTATTACGTTTTTTAAGTGTGTTTATTTTTAAACTCGTAGATAAACAGATCGGTGAATACATTTTGAAGAGATTAAATATTTATTATCTTAATTGCACATTGTGGAATAAATATAAAATGATGGTAGGACTACTTTAATTAAAAGGCGAGCAGACCTCAAAATTTTTTTTTAAATCGTTTTTTTATTTGCATTGATTATTGTAGCTTGCTTTCTGCTCTTTAAATTGATATTAAAACATAAGATATATTTCATTTGCATTAGATAAGAGAAAAATGTTTTTCTGAAACCATGCAAGCGCGATATTGCTACATATCATATAATATGATATGATTCGCTATTTTATGTTTTGTAAATAAATCCATTCCTCCGAAAACAGTGTTTTTTTTACTAAATGTAACTTTTTTTCAATAACCGTTAAAGCTAGGACCTTGAAACTTTGCACACACATGTAGGGCATAATCACTCCGGTTGGTTTTTATACATACCTACCAAAAAAAACAAAAAGTTAAAAAATATTTTTTGAGAACTTTTACGTTTAAAAAATGTGTACTTATGAAAAAAGTTTTACTGAACAAATAAATTAAGATAAAACAAAATCCTCTGGAGAAAATGTTGACAAAGGAAGTAGTAAATAGTGGTAAAAAAAAAATTTCAGATCTCTAGCTCTAATGGTTTTTTATAAAAATGTACATAAGCTAACATGGTGGAAGATATTGAGGTCTGCTCCTCTTTACCTAACCCCATGTGTAAAACTATCATATCAGAGGAGTAATTTACTGATCTCTAGTGATGTAAAGCGTCCATAAGTTACGATTGAATTACGCTTCAAAACAGCTGCTTGCTTGAAGCGCTTAGATCAGCTGATTGTTTGTTACAGCAGATTCATTTAACTATTACTAAACAAAATTATTTTGTTTAAATAACACTGATTCACAGAGAAACGTATACTTCTGAATTCT
>JAGFPH010006747.1:57129-74486 GCA_018207615.1 Philaenus spumarius
TTTCATTCATAACAGCTGTTGTCATAACAAATGCTAGCAAAACATAATGAACATATGTTTCATTCTTAACAGCTTTTGTCATAATAAATGCTAGCAAAACAGGACGAACATATGTTTCATGCACAGCAGCTGTTGTCATAACAAATGCTAGCAAAACAGGACGAACGTATGTTTCATTCATAACAGCTGTTGTCATAACAAACGCTAGCAAGACAGGAAGAACAGATGATTTTATTTTTACATTTTGTTTACCATCGCTTACAAAGCAATTCGATTACTTACGTCAAAGGGATGAAATGGGATAACGACCCTTAAAAGTAAATAAAGCAATAGCGAACCATTGATAGGTCCACTAGTACAATATAAAGAGTGATATCTTAAAATTAAAACAAATACTTTTCACGAAAAACAAAAAACAGATTCGAACAAAATGAACGACGATGAGGATTCGACGTCACCTAGTCGTATAATCCCCACCCTATATTTCGTAGCACGTTTTATAAACCACAGGATTAAAGCAGTGATAACTTGCCCCCGTTGCTATGGCGACGAGAGAAAGAGGTTACCTTGATATTTACGGTATAAAATAAAACATTATCTTACTGCAAAACATTACATTTACTCCCACATTATGCCTTCCATTAAACATGAAATATGCATTTGAAATAAAAGGCAATTACTAATTTGCTGAGTCCAACTATTTTATATTGAAAAGCCGTCAACTGTGTAACTTCCCTGACACTAATTAACTGTAAGGAAACAACCGTAGCACACCTTCAGTGCTTAATGTATAGCAATCTATTGAGCATTAAAGACAGATGTAAAATTAAAACTAAGTGACAATAATTCGACCACACAACTGAACAGCTGCAATATAATAGTCGAATTTGTCCGCAAATCAGCCTCCCGCCCCGTCTCAATCTCTGCTTCGAACTTACACGGGAGAGATGAACTATCGCAGTGAATCCAAGGTCAGAAGTGATAAATGAGCACCGTTCACGGTCCCCAGAACACGTTTTGGGTTGTCACTAAAAAATGTATATGTATTTAAACGTTATTTTTCTAAGTCGTACAGACGAGTTCGTTAGCAAAAAAATTCAACTACGGAAGCACCTTTTTTTTGACAGAAAGTAACAACACGTTGACTTTTTTCGTACAAGAATTACACCATTTTGAGGTTTTATCTAAACGAATAAATAATATGAGATTATTCTGCACATTTTATTAGCGAATTTCCATAGGAAAAATGAGCTATTGCAGTGGCCCTTATGGTAAGACCCAAGGTTGGGAGTAGCAAATGAGCATCGATCATGGACCCCATAACACGTTTTTGGGTGTCATTTAAAATCATATATATACATGTATGTATGCATGTATGAATGTGTATGTACATGTATATAGGTGTTCGCATTTTAAGTCCGATTAGGTCCAAATTTGGTGCACATGTTGGTTGTCTTCGTCGCTCGAACGAGTTTGTTAGCCAAATAAATCCCACAACCGTAAGCACAGACCGGAAGTCTTTTTGAGAGTTTTTTCTAAAAATATAAAAGTAGGATGTTATTCTGCACATTTTGGTTTTTTACGCGACCTTATAGCTCGCTTGGTTCCCCCCAAAATCGATCAAAACGTAAAATACCATAAAAGTACCCGGTTCAAAGCCATAAGGTGGATTCTACCGTGGGGTTGAAGTGCGAAGCACGCAATTCATTGTGAATTGAAGACACTCCTAATGTACAGAATGGCGTGCGAAGCACGCAATGCATTGTGTATTGAAGATACTCCTAATATGCGGAATGGCGTGCGAAGCCCACAATGCATTGTGTATTGAAGATACTCCCAATATGCGGAATGGCGTGCCAACCATTTTGCAGCTATTCAGCACCGTCGTGAATAGACCTATTTCCCAAATTGAAGGTTGAAACACTAAAACATAGGCCTATAAACTTAATTTTGGAAATTCGCTCAACTCACGTCAGCGGTTCAGCTGCGTGGTTGAATTATTCTTCATTGTATTTGTGTTATTGGTATATTGTAAATTAATAATCAACTATATAAAATCGAGTGTACGTCCATACGTACGCACGTGAGTAATTTAATATAACAGCTGATTTCACCCATAATCTGTAATACTTAAACAATAGCTAGCTTAGATTATAGTTTGGGGTTATGTTTACAACTTCAATCATAATTTCTTGTGAATTAGATTTCTATGAGTTATAGAAGTAATGTAGGCTATAATACCGTATAAGATTTGCTTTGAGGTTATAAACTCTATATAAGCACAACTATTTATAATCAATGTATTCGTTTATAAAAATTCAAACAAGAGATACCTATTCGTTTAGCTTCGGATACATTCGTACATCTTCGTATAACATATAAAAATATTCGAATATTAATTTCTTCACGATAATATCAATAAATTCTAAATCATTTGATCTATCAATATGAAATAAAAAGCAATTAAAAGATTGTATTTTGTCTCTCATGAATTATATAATAAAGTAGATATATAAACTAGGTATGCAATGCCGTTGTCTGCTTGCAATATTGAGCGGAGCAAGTATTTTTTTTATCAATACTTTGGAGAAATATATTCACGAATCGATTTTGCCCTTGAATACTATTCATTTGATATTCATTCGAATTGTTATTTAAGTAAACAAAGCACTGACTTAAACACAACAACAATTTCATAGAAAACTACTTAATTTACAAACAGCTGATAGTAACAGTCTGAAGTTAGATGTGATCCTTTTAACAGCTGTATAATCAACACACAGCAAATAAAAAAAAATATATTTCTTCTATTAAAATAACATTGTAACTTTAAAGGGTCGTAGGGCAAAACCCTGACGTCCGATTTGGACCATTTCAGATTTATACCTTCCCATAGTTGGTTACTATTACCGTGCCAAATTTCGTGCGGATCACTTCAGCCGTTCAGGAGGAGTATGTGGAAATAAAAAGCCAGAGTGTAGTATAAGAGCTTCGCTCCGCTCAATAAATAAACGGCACCAGTAACTGGCACATACTTAATCACAAACTTATTTAAATTACTAAACAGATTCACCATGACTTCATAATTTTATTAAAGTAGGAAATTGGATACAAGAAGGAGAGTAACTAATAAATATTAATATTATTATTATTAGCTACAGAGAAAACTATTCGATCGATTTTGAACAAATGTGCACCAAACACGTCAATTAGGCCTGTATATATGCATGAAAAAATAATTTGAAAATTTTTGAAAAACAACCACCTTTTCGGCCAAAAAACCGCCAAAAATAAGTTATTATTATTATTATTAGCTAAACGAGAATTTTTAGAAAGATATGGTTTTTTGCATATGGTAGGGTATGTTAAGGGCTACAAATAAGCCAAATTTTATCAGAATCGTTAGAGCAGTTTTTTTTATTGTAAAAAATAATAACTGATTTTTTGGGGGTTTTTTGGCCAAAAAGGGGGTTGTTTTTCAAAAATTTTCAAAACCTTTTTTCGTGCATCTATCTACCTTTTTTTGCCTAATTGACATGTCCGGTGCAAATTTGTTCGAAATCGATCGAATAGTTTTTTCTCTAGCTTTGTATACATACAGACATACAGACAGACATTTTTTACTAACCACTTTTTTGGACTTAGGTGGTCGCAAAACGGATATTTCCACTAAAATCTCAACATCGAGTGATTTTTTTTGCTATCACTATACTTTCTCTATACTATAGTATAGTGAGAAAGTAAAATTTGAACAAATAGGCCAACAGTTTTATAATCCTTATAACTGTACAGATTTACCGAGTTTAAAATCCCCGTCAGCATAGTTAGGTAGGCCTGGCTGGATAAATAAAATCTGTTGTTTGTAAATAGTATTTGTTATAAATGATGTATTTCTGATGTGTATCTAATTAATCTGCCTGTGATTTTTCACGGGGGTTTACTAGTGATAATGTAAGCCGGTTGAATATTATGTATGACACTTGCTATACAAATTTTTCTGTTTTTGAATATTGTATTTATTAGGCTTATTATCAACTATTGTAACGTAACATGGTTGAAGGTTATGACGCCTGCAGCACAACTTGTTCTACTTTGGTATGTTTTACTTTTGTTATATTGATGTATTCAAATTTATTTATTGGATTTAGTCCGTGACGTCTACTATTCCTGTATATTTGTCAACCTCAGAATAAATAAATATATATAAATTGTGTGCAAGTAATATATCGAATAAATTTATTACCACGTAGCTCAGGCAAAAATAACCACCAATTGTTTTCGCCTAGACAAAAATATTACCTTGTAATAGACTTATTAAAGTTAAATTTCGTCGGATTTGAATTGTTCATAAAATTCCCCCTCAATATGGAGTCTGGAATAAACAAGCGGAAAATGTGTATTTCCCTCTCATTTTCTAGCATCAATTTAAATTGCATTTCAAAGCGGAATCTGCTTACTTAAACTCTTCGATATAATATCAACGAAAGCTGAATTTTAAACGTTTTCTCTTTAATATGCTGCATTTATTTATACAGCAAGTTCTTTGGTTTATAATAGGTGTGTAGGTTAATACATTCAAAGAGCCTTATGCCGGTATATCTAACACTGCTAAGGATTCACACTCTAAAGTAGAAACGTTTTTACTAACCAGGGGAAACCCCTGCGTGCTCCGCAAGCCAACTCCGTTGGAACCTTCTGCACACATAATCATGTTATGTTTTCTTTATAATAAAGGTGTAGGATTAATAATAAGCCCAAAGCTAAGATGGTAAATAATGTTAAATATTCAAATCAAATTATTTCGTATATTTTATAACAGCAGTTATAATAAATTTTAAAAGAACCAGCAAGGCTCAAGGTCTACACTTTAATAAAACACCTAACCTGAAAGTTAGAAGTAGAAATAGGCGATTCAAAGTTTGAAATCAGCTGTTTATATGTTATTTTATTCAATTCGTTGCTATGCATTCAAAAAATATGACGGTTCATCAATCTAGGCCTAATCTAAGAATTTGTTTCGACTAAATTTACAAATATTGAAACAAAAAATGTTTTTTTATCAAAATGAATTATAGCCTATGTCACTCTGGGATTGTGTTTTATTAGTAAAACTATTTTTTCAATCGGTACAGTAGTTCCAGAGATTACCCCCTCCAAATAAAACAATTTTACCTCTTTATAATATTAGTATGGATTGTAAATTTGATTGCGGTTTCCAAACTAGTTCTTTACATTGATGAGTAAAGTGCAAAGTTTCAACTGTATCGGTTAAGCCTTTATCGGAGGGATACATTATTTCGTAAAAAAAAAAAAAACAGCTGGTAAAAGAAGCGTTTCCAGACATATGTTTATAATAATGAATTCATTTTCAGCATCCACGTCACTAATTGTTTAAAATACAGTTTCCCATCTTCGTTTTCGTCAAGTGAGCACTTTTTTGGTCCTCTTTGTCTTCGTATCAACTGAATATGGCAACTACTTAAAATAGTAATTTCTACCTTCCATAAACTTAATGGAATAAATAGCCTTCCGAAATATCATCACTATTTATACTTTCAGTGCTAGGGAATAACGAATGAATTGCAAGATGGCAGGTCTTAAGAGTTACTAACATGATGGCACCCAATTTGAACGATCGTAAGTGGTTTTTGTAGTCGCTATTTTATTTATATAAAGTCCCAGAAACGCGTCACACGTACCAATCACTTGACGAAATAATGTAAGAGACTTTATCCTAATAAGTTTATAGGAAATCTTTCTTTATTTTGACCCATACGACAATCAGCTGAATTATCTGCGCGCATCGCGCAATCACTCTGTATAATATGAAAACGATTGATAAAATATCTCACTTCTGACATTTACTCGACATCAATTAATGGATCTCATTCGGTTTCCTCTCTTCAATATAAGAAAGAAGATTAATCTGTTAAAGTTCGGAGAAAGCGTGAGACATTTCTGTCAAATGAGTTTTGATATATCTCTCGACTGTTAGAAATGTTTCGAACTAAGATGTCTGTAAGCAACTATGTAGAATCGAATGATTTCTTTGTACGATTAATGCACGTTTTAACACAAAATAGCGTTGAAAATATAACATTAAATTTCCAATAGATT
Source organism: Philaenus spumarius (assembly GCA_018207615.1). Lineage (NCBI taxonomy): Eukaryota > Metazoa > Arthropoda > Insecta > Hemiptera > Aphrophoridae > Philaenus > Philaenus spumarius. Next base: position 63,247 of record JAGFPH010006747.1, read on the forward strand.
TTAATTAAATTTAGTTGAGATACTCTTCGGGGTTTTTATAGTTTAAATTCAATTTATAAAAATTATTTTAACGTAAATTCAATGAAGTACTTGAAACGTGATTAGAAATCTTCTATGTTTTTCCAATTAAAATTATTCAACCATGCAGCTGAACCGCTGACTTGAGTTGAGCAAATTTCCAAAATTAAGTTTATAGGCAAATGTTTTAGGGTTTGAACCAACAATTTGGAAAATAGGTCTGTTCACGACGGTGCTGAATAGCTGCATAATGGTACGCAAGCCATTCTGCATATTGGGAGTATCTTCAATACACAATGCATTGCGTGCTTCGCACGCCAACCACCGTATTGGGAGTATCTCCAACACACAAAGCATTGCGTGCTTCGCACGCCAACCCCCGTTTTGGGAGTAACTTCAATACACAATGCATGGCGTGCTTCGCACGCCAACCCCGCGGTCGGATCCACCACATCGCTTTGAACCGGGTACTTCTATGGCATTTTACGTTTTGATCGATTTTGGGAGAACAAAGCGAGCTATGAGGTCGCGTAAAAACAAACACAAAGTGTGCGGAATAACATCCTACATTTATATTTGTAGAAAAAAAACTCAAAAACAAATTCATTCTCGTAGGAAAAAACTAAAAAAATAGTTATTTCCGGTCGAAAAACGTGCTTTCGATTGTTGAATTTTTTTGGCTAACGAACTCATCCGAGCGACGTAGACAACCAACATGTGTGCCAAATTTGGACCAAATGGGACTTAAAATGCGGCCGCTAGAGTGCGAACACATATATACAAATATATATATATGATTTTTAATGACACCCCAAAACGTGTTCAGGGGACCATGATCGGTGCTCATTCGCTACTCCCGACCTTGGGTCTTACCATAAGGGCTAATGTAATAGCTCATTTTTCCTATGGAAATTCGCTAATAAGGTGCAAGGTCGAGGAGCAAACTCGTAAAGCGGGATTTTCCACTGCGAGCGCGAACTGGACAGCGCGCGATCCGGGGCCGCAGGCTGAAGTGCAAACAAATTCTATTAATATATTGCATACACACTAGCAGCTATTCAGCGCCTTCGTGATTAGATCAATTTCCCAAATAGTTACTTGCAACTTTGTAGCGTATAAACTTAATTTTGGAAATTCACTAAACGCACGTCAGCTGTTCATCTGGATGATCGAATTATTAATTTTAAAGTGGAAACTTTATTACTAATTATAAATCCAGTTTCTTACCGCCATACGTATCGTTGTCTCCGATGAAACGTTTAACAGCTGTTTTGCGACTCAGGACATTGTCAAACACTGTAAACGAAACACTTATTAATAAATCTTGAAACTAAAACAATATTTCAAGTCGTTAAAATAAATTAAACATATCACAACACACATAAAGAAATTCAGATATAGTTTTATTATTGGCCAACCGAACATACTATAATGTGAAAAGTAAGTCAGCTGATAAGCAGTGCTGCCAATTGTTAATAAACGACCTGTAAGTTCCCGTGAAAAATCCACAGACACATTAATCAGGCGCACATCAGAAAACCCTAATTCAAACAAATACCATTTAAAAACAACAACTTATTCTAATCCTACTTAACTAGTAGTTCTGTGACCAGTAGACCTCGCTCATTGAAATAACAAATGTGGTTTTGAGCTATGTGCAACAAAGAAACAAAACGAATAAGATAATGTAGTTGGTAAAGGACTACAACTCAGTAAAAACGACGCAACGCCAAATCTCGGCTCCCCCTCCACAACTCACTCACAGCGGACCCACTGATGTAGCGCAGGAAAGAGCAAGACAGCAGGTAGCGCTCTCTACATAAAATTATAAGGTTTTACAAAGATATCTAAAGAATAAAAATGTATAAAAACATGGTTAAAATACAAAAACTTGGAAGATTTTTCACAAATTTGAAGTTTGAAGCCGTTTTGTGAGCTTACCGTTAGAGATACGAAAAAACATCAAGAATACAATTTTGTATATCATTAAATTTGCTACAGCCAACGCTATTAGTTTTTAAATTCGAATTACGGTTAAGCCACAAATTGGCTTTGGAAAAAAAGCTTACACTGAGAGAAACAGTGCAGCCGCCATTTGTATTTAATTTAAGGGGTTGAAATGAAATAATGGTAAAAACCATATATATACATGGTTCGGTCTAGGAATAAGGAACTTTCATGCGAAAAATCATGAAAATAGGTTAAGGCGTTTGGCCGTAATCGTGAGACAGACAGACACACACACAGACGAAATGCCAAACGGTCAAGCTAAAACGGAGACCTCGCTTCGCTCGGTCAACAATGCTGTTGGGACTTTTAACTCGACAATTGTGTTCAATTATAGGGGTTTTACCATAGTATAACCTAATACCATTTTAGTTATAACAAAATATTAAATTTAATGTGTATACTCGCGTTGAACATGTATAGGCACTTTCAAACTGTTATAGAACTAACGTACGCTATATATCATGTTTTGATGTTCAATGGAAGTCATTGAAAATGTATATTTTTACAATCCTTTTTGCCTACTTTGCCCTTCAGAAGAAACTACTCAGGCCTATAGACAACAAACTGTTGTTTGTTTATACACAGGGTGTATCAGGAAGAAACGGAAAGAATTGCAGGACGTGTTCTACTGGTGAAAATAATGAAAAAAGTTCATATAAACATAGGTCCGCAAACGCTTCGTTTTCCAGATATCCGCCATTTTGTTTTTTGTACAAAATAATTCATATCTAGAGAACGGTTTGACTGATTGAGTTCAAACTTGGTATGAAGTTTAACCTGACAATGATATACCTCAAAAAAAAATAAACGATTAAATCCAATCATGCGTTTCAAAATGGCGGCTGTTTGAAAATTACAAACCTAAATTACTCTAAAACCGTACATTTTAACGAAAAATGTCAAGACACCTTTTTTGTAGCCCTTTTGATTCCCTATCGGATGGTGTAACTGTCAAAACAATCGGATGAAGGATAACAGTTAAGTTATGTGTACTAATTGGTTTGTTCAACTCGGCATCCTATACAAACACAGTAAATACTACAATATTGTATGGACATTCGTTGTCATTACCTTTTAACTTAGCTATTATCCTTCATCCGATTGTTTTGAAAGTTACACTTTCCGATAGGGAATTAAAAGGGCTACAAAAAAGGTGTCTTGACATTTTTCGTTAAAATGTACGGTTTTGAAGTAATTTAGGTTTGAAATTTTCAAACAGCCACCATTTTGAAACGCATGATTGGATTTAATCGTTTATTTTTTTTGAGGTATATCATTGACAGCTTAAACTTCATGCCAAGTTTGAACTCAATCAGTAAAACCGTTCTCTAGATATGAATTATTTTGTACAAAAAACAAAATGGCGGATATCTGGAAAACGAAGCGTTTTCGGACCTATGTTTATAGGAACTTTTTTCATTATTTTCACCAGTAGAACACGTCCTGCAATTCTTTCCGTTTCTTCCTGATACACCCTGTGTATAAACAAACAACAGTTTGTTGTCTATAGGCCTGAGTAGTTTCTTCTGAAGGGCAAAGTAGGCAAAAAGGATTGTAAAAATATACATTTTCAATGACTTCCATTGAACATCAAAACATGATATATAGCGTACGTTAGTTCTATAACAGTTTGAAAGTGCCTATACATGTTCAACGCGAGTATACACATTAAATTTAATATTTTGTTATAACTAAAATGGTATTAGGTTATACTATGGTAAAACCCCTATAATTGAACACAATTGTCGAGTTAAAAGTCCCAACAGCATTGTTGACCGAGCGAAGCGAGGTCTCCGTTTTAGCTTGACCGTTTGGCATTTCGTCTGTGTGTGTGTCTGTCTGTCTCACGATTACGGCCAAACGCCTTAACCTATTTTCATGATTTTTCGCATGAAAGTTCCTTATTCCTAGACCGAACCATGTATATATATGGTTTTTACCATTATTTCATTTCAACCCCTTAAATTAAATACAAATGGCGGCTGCACTGTTTCTCTCAGTGTAAGCTTTTTTTCCAAAGCCAATTTGTGGCTTAACCGTAATTCGAATTTAAAAACTAATAGCGTTGGCTGTAGCAAATTTAATGATATACAAAATTGTATTCTTGATGTTTTTTCGTATCTCTAACGGTAAGCTCACAAAACGGCTTCAAACTTCAAATTTGTGAAAAATCTTCCAAGTTTTTGTATTTTAACCATGTTTTTATACATTTTTATTCTTTAGATATCTTTGTAAAACCTTATAATTTTATGTAGAGAGCGCTACCTGCTGTCTTGCTCTTTCCTGCGCTACATCAGTGGGTCCGCTGTGAGTGAGTTGTGGAGGGGGAGCCGAGATTTGGCGTTGCGTCGTTTTTACTGAGTTGTAGTCCTTTACCAACTACATTATCTTATTCGTTTTGTTTCTTTGTTGCACATAGCTCAAAACCACATTTGTTATTTCAATGAGCGAGGTCTACTGGTCACAGAACTACTAGTTAAGTAGGATTAGAATAAGTTGTTGTTTTTAAATGGTATTTGTTTGAATTAGGGTTTTCTGATGTGCGCCTGATTAATGTGTCTGTGGATTTTTCACGGGAACTTACAGGTCGTTTATTAACAATTGGCAGCACTGCTTATCAGCTGACTTACTTTTCACATTATAGTATGTTCGGTTGGCCAATAATAAAACTATATCTGAATTTCTTTATGTGTGTTGTGATATGTTTAATTTATTTTAACGACTTGAAATATTGTTTTAGTTTCAAGATTTATTAATAAGTGTTTCGTTTACAGTGTTTGACAATGTCCTGAGTCGCAAAACAGCTGTTAAACGTTTCATCGGAGACAACGATACGTATGGCGGTAAGAAACTGGATTTATAATTAGTAATAAAGTTTCCACTTTAAAATTAATAATTCGATCATCCAGATGAACAGCTGACGTGCGTTTAGTGAATTTCCAAAATTAAGTTTATACGCTACAAAGTTGCAAGTAACTATTTGGGAAATTGATCTAATCACGAAGGCGCTGAATAGCTGCTAGTGTGTATGCAATATATTAATAGAATTTGTTTGCACTTCAGCCTGCGGCCCCGGATCGCGCGCTGTCCAGTTCGCGCTCGCAGTGGAAAATCCCGCTTTACGAGTTTGCTCCTCGACCTTGCACCTTATTAGCGAATTTCCATAGGAAAAATGAGCTATTACATTAGCCCTTATGGTAAGACCCAAGGTCGGGAGTAGCGAATGAGCACCGATCATGGTCCCCTGAACACGTTTTGGGGTGTCATTAAAAATCATATATATATATTTGTATATATGTGTTCGCACTCTAGCGGCCGCATTTTAAGTCCCATTTGGTCCAAATTTGGCACACATGTTGGTTGTCTACGTCGCTCGGATGAGTTCGTTAGCCAAAAAAATTCAACAATCGAAAGCACGTTTTTCGACCGGAAATAACTATTTTTTTAGTTTTTTCCTACGAGAATGAATTTGTTTTTGAGTTTTTTTTCTACAAATATAAATGTAGGATGTTATTCCGCACACTTTGTGTTTGTTTTTACGCGACCTCATAGCTCGCTTTGTTCTCCCAAAATCGATCAAAACGTAAAATGCCATAGAAGTACCCGGTTCAAAGCGATGTGGTGGATCCGACCGCGGGGTTGGCGTGCGAAGCACGCCATGCATTGTGTATTGAAGTTACTCCCAAAACGGGGGTTGGCGTGCGAAGCACGCAATGCTTTGTGTGTTGGAGATACTCCCAATACGGTGGTTGGCGTGCGAAGCACGCAATGCATTGTGTATTGAAGATACTCCCAATATGCAGAATGGCTTGCGTACCATTATGCAGCTATTCAGCACCGTCGTGAACAGACCTATTTTCCAAATTGTTGGTTCAAACCCTAAAACATTTGCCTATAAACTTAATTTTGGAAATTTGCTCAACTCAAGTCAGCGGTTCAGCTGCATGGTTGAATAATTTTAATTGGAAAAACATAGAAGATTTCTAATCACGTTTCAAGTACTTCATTGAATTTACGTTAAAATAATTTTTATAAATTGAATTTAAACTATAAAAACCCCGAAGAGTATCTCAACTAAATTTAATTAAAATCTATTGGAAATTTAATGTTATATTTTCAACGCTATTTTGTGTTAAAACGTGCATTAATCGTACAAAGAAATCATTCGATTCTACATAGTTGCTTACAGACATCTTAGTTCGAAACATTTCTAACAGTCGAGAGATATATCAAAACTCATTTGACAGAAATGTCTCACGCTTTCTCCGAACTTTAACAGATTAATCTTCTTTCTTATATTGAAGAGAGGAAACCGAATGAGATCCATTAATTGATGTCGAGTAAATGTCAGAAGTGAGATATTTTATCAATCGTTTTCATATTATACAGAGTGATTGCGCGATGCGCGCAGATAATTCAGCTGATTGTCGTATGGGTCAAAATAAAGAAAGATTTCCTATAAACTTATTAGGATAAAGTCTCTTACATTATTTCGTCAAGTGATTGGTACGTGTGACGCGTTTCTGGGACTTTATATAAATAAAATAGCGACTACAAAAACCACTTACGATCGTTCAAATTGGGTGCCATCATGTTAGTAACTCTTAAGACCTGCCATCTTGCAATTCATTCGTTATTCCCTAGCACTGAAAGTATAAATAGTGATGATATTTCGGAAGGCTATTTATTCCATTAAGTTTATGGAAGGTAGAAATTACTATTTTAAGTAGTTGCCATATTCAGTTGATACGAAGACAAAGAGGACCAAAAAAGAGCTCACTTGACGAAAACGAAGATAGGAAACTGTATATTAAACAATTAGTAACGTGGATGCTGAAAATGAATTCATTATTATAAACATATGTCCGGAAACGCTTCTTTTACCAGCTGTTTTGTTTTTTACGAAATAATGTACCCCTCCGGAACGGCTTAACCGATACAGTTGAAACTTTGCACTTTACTCATCAATGAAAAGAACTAGTTTGGAAACCGCAGTCAAATTTACAATCCATACTAATATTATAAAGAGATAAAATTTGTTTGTATGTAGGGGGTAATCTCTGTAACTACTGAACCGATTGAAAAAATAGTTTTACTAATAAAAAACTATCCCAGAGTAACATAGGCTATAATTCATTTTGATAAAAAACATTTTTTATTTCAATATTTGTAAATTTAGTCGGAACAAATTCTTAGGTTAGGCATATATTGATGTACCTTCATATTTCTTGAATGCATAGCAACCAATTGAATAAAATAACATATAAAACAGCTGATTTCAAACTTTGAAGCACCTATTTGTATTTCTAACTTTCAGGTTAGGTTTTTATTAAAGTGTAGATTCGAGCCTTGTTGGTTCTTTTAAAATTTATTATAACTGCTGTTATAAAATATACGAAATAATTTGATTTGAATATTTAACATTATTTACCATATTAGCTTTGGGCTTATTATTAATCCTACACCTTTATTATAAAGAAAACATAACATAAAACATAACATGATTATGTGTGCAGAAGGTTCCAACGGAGTTGGCTTGCGGAGCACGCAGGGGTTTTCCCTGGTTAGTAAAAACGTTTCTACTTTAGAGTGTGAATCCTTAGCAGTGTTGGATATACCGGCATAAGGCTCTTTGAATGTATTAACCTACACACCTATTATAAACCAAATAACTTGCTGTATAAATAAATGCAGCATATTAAAAGAGAGGACGTTTAAAATTCAGCTTTCGTTGATATTATATCGAAGAGTTTAAGTAAGCAGATTCCGCTTTGAAATGCAATTTAACTTGATGCTAGAAAATGAGAGGGAAATACACATTTTCCGCTTGTTTATTCCAGACTCCATATTGAGAGGGAATTTTATTTACAATTCAAATCCGACGAAATTTAACTTTAATAAGTCTATTACGAGGGAATATTTTTGTTCAGGCGAAAACAATTGGTGGTTATTTTTGCCTGATCTACGTGGTAATACATTTGTTCGATATATTACTTGCACACAATTTATATATATTTATTTATTCTGAGGTTGACAAATATACAGGAATAGTAGACGTCACGGACTAAATCCAATAAATAAATTTGAATACATCAATATAACAAAAGTAAAACATACCAAAGTAGAACAAGTTGTGCTGCAGGCGTCATAACCTTCAACCATGTTACGTTACAATAGTTGATAATAAGCCTAATAAATACAATATTCAAAAACAGAAAAATTTGTATAGCAAGTGTCATACATAATATTCAACCGGCTTACATTATCACTAGTAAACCCCCGTGAAAAATCACAGGCAGATTAATTAGATACACATCAGAAATACATCATTTATAACAAATACTATTTACAAACAACAGATTTTATTTATCCAGCCAGGCCTACCTAACTATGCTGACGGGGATTTTAAACTCGGTAAATCTGTACAGTTATAAGGATTATAAAACTGTTGGCCTATTTGTTCAAATTTTACTTTCTCACTATACTATAGTATAGAGAAAGTATAGTGATAGCAAAAAAAATCACTCGATGTTGAGATTTTAGTGGAAATATCCGTTTTGCGACCACCTAAGTCCAAAAAAGTGGTTAGTAAAAAATGTCTGTCTGTATGTCTGTATGTATACAAAGCTAGAGAAAAAACTATTCGATCGATTTCGAACAAATTTGCACCGGACATGTCAATTAGGCAAAAAAAGGTAGATAGATGCACGAAAAAAGGTTTTGAAAATTTTTGAAAAACAACCCCCTTTTTGGCCAAAAAACCCCCAAAAAATCAGTTATTATTTTTTACAATAAAAAAAACTGCTCTAACGATTCTGATAAAATTTGGCTTATTTGTAGCCCTTAACATACCCTACCATATGCAAAAAACCATATCTTTCTAAAAATTCTCGTTTAGCTAATAATAATAATAATAACTTATTTTTGGCGGTTTTTTGGCCGAAAAGGTGGTTGTTTTTCAAAAATTTTCAAATTATTTTTTCATGCATATATACAGGCCTAATTGACGTGTTTGGTGCACATTTGTTCAAAATCGATCGAATAGTTTTCTCTGTAGCTAATAATAATAATATTAATATTTATTAGTTACTCTCCTTCTTGTATCCAATTTCCTACTTTAATAAAATTATGAAGTCATGGTGAATCTGTTTAGTAATTTAAATAAGTTTGTGATTAAGTATGTGCCAGTTACTGGTGCCGTTTATTTATTGAGCGGAGCGAAGCTCTTATACTACACTCTGGCTTTTTATTTCCACATACTCCTCCTGAACGGCTGAAGTGATCCGCACGAAATTTGGCACGGTAATAGTAACCAACTATGGGAAGGTATAAATCTGAAATGGTCCAAATCGGACGTCAGGGTTTTGCCCTACGACCCTTTAAAGTTACAATGTTATTTTAATAGAAGAAATATATTTTTTTTTATTTGCTGTGTGTTGATTATACAGCTGTTAAAAGGATCACATCTAACTTCAGACTGTTACTATCAGCTGTTTGTAAATTAAGTAGTTTTCTATGAAATTGTTGTTGTGTTTAAGTCAGTGCTTTGTTTACTTAAATAACAATTCGAATGAATATCAAATGAATAGTATTCAAGGGCAAAATCGATTCGTGAATATATTTCTCCAAAGTATTGATAAAAAAAATACTTGCTCCGCTCAATATTGCAAGCAGACAACGGCATTGCATACCTAGTTTATATATCTACTTTATTATATAATTCATGAGAGACAAAATACAATCTTTTAATTGCTTTTTATTTCATATTGATAGATCAAATGATTTAGAATTTATTGATATTATCGTGAAGAAATTAATATTCGAATATTTTTATATGTTATACGAAGATGTACGAATGTATCCGAAGCTAAACGAATAGGTATCTCTTGTTTGAATTTTTATAAACGAATACATTGATTATAAATAGTTGTGCTTATATAGAGTTTATAACCTCAAAGCAAATCTTATACGGTATTATAGCCTACATTACTTCTATAACTCATAGAAATCTAATTCACAAGAAATTATGATTGAAGTTGTAAACATAACCCCAAACTATAATCTAAGCTAGCTATTGTTTAAGTATTACAGATTATGGGTGAAATCAGCTGTTATATTAAATTACTCACGTGCGTACGTATGGACGTACACTCGATTTTATATAGTTGATTATTAATTTACAATATACCAATAACACAAATACAATGAAGAATAATTCAACCACGCAGCTGAACCGCTGACGTGAGTTGAGCGAATTTCCAAAATTAAGTTTATAGGCCTATGTTTTAGTGTTTCAACCTTCAATTTGGGAAATAGGTCTATTCACGACGGTGCTGAATAGCTGCAAAATGGTTGGCACGCCATTCCGCATATTGGGAGTATCTTCAATACACAATGCATTGTGGGCTTCGCACGCCATTCCGCATATTAGGAGTATCTTCAATACACAATGCATTGCGTGCTTCGCACGCCATTCTGTACATTAGGAGTGTCTTCAATTCACAATGAATTGCGTGCTTCGCACTTCAACCCCACGGTAGAATCCACCTTATGGCTTTGAACCGGGTACTTTTATGGTATTTTACGTTTTGATCGATTTTGGGGGGAACCAAGCGAGCTATAAGGTCGCGTAAAAAACCAAAATGTGCAGAATAACATCCTACTTTTATATTTTTAGAAAAAACTCTCAAAAAGACTTCCGGTCTGTGCTTACGGTTGTGGGATTTATTTGGCTAACAAACTCGTTCGAGCGACGAAGACAACCAACATGTGCACCAAATTTGGACCTAATCGGACTTAAAATGCGAACACCTATATACATGTACATACACATTCATACATGCATACATACATGTATATATATGATTTTAAATGACACCCAAAAACGTGTTATGGGGTCCATGATCGATGCTCATTTGCTACTCCCAACCTTGGGTCTTACCATAAGGGCCACTGCAATAGCTCATTTTTCCTATGGAAATTCGCTAATAAAATGTGCAGAATAATCTCATATTATTTATTCGTTTAGATAAAACCTCAAAATGGTGTAATTCTTGTACGAAAAACGTCAACATGTCGTTACTTTCTGTCAAAAAAAAAAAGGTGCTTCCGTAGTTGAATTTTTTTGCTAACGAACTCGTCTGTACGACTTAGAAAAATAACGTTTAAATACATATACATTTTTTAGTGACAACCCAAAACGTGTTCTGGGG
>JAGFPH010006748.1:13942-28216 GCA_018207615.1 Philaenus spumarius
GTTGACGATATTCTCAAACACTGACTTATCCACGGTAGTCAACACATACTTTATGTCTATACCAAATGGGGCGAGAACCTTATCACACTTGTCAATGGCAGCAGCAAATACAGGAATTTTCATCAATCCAGCCCCCATACCATTCCACTGCGAGCCCATACCAGAGAAGATGAACCATACTTCTGGTTTAGTACCATTAAATTCCTAAAAACACAAGTTTATATTATATTAACATGTCAAATTATTGCGATAAACTGATTTACATATCTTATTAGAAGTCAAAATAATTTTATTAAAAGCTGGAAACATTTCAACTGGAATAACACAAAATATGAACATTATTTTACAAACGCATACAAATTTAAAATAAGGATGATTTATTTTATGGCATTGCTTTTGCGACTGCGAGTATTGAAAGCCCAACATAACACCTGGCAATGGGGCCTACAAACTGATGTGGGGGGGGGGGGCTGATTGCTGTGGTAGTTACAATTCCTAAAAACACAACTTTATACCATCAAGTTATTGTGTTATAGCCCAGTCGGTATAGGTTACAACTACCAGTAATTTGCAATACGGCTGAATTTTTTTTTATAAGTACATTAAAGTATGTAGATTAACATAAAAAAAACGTTTACCAGTCTATCGATTTCGCAAAGTCGAAAAAAAATCGATTATCATTTTTTTCCGGTTATCCTTAATATTTCGAGCTGGGATGAAGATAGAGAAAAATAAAAAATACCACCGTGTAGGGGAAGTATTTTTCAACAAAAAAGGTCGTATGTATTTATTTCGTCCGAGCAATGGTTTGTCTGGAAAAAAATCGATAATGCAGGTATGTATTTTGCAGCAGGGGAAATCACTAAAAGGGGACATCTTATTCATATATGAAGCGTTTTCTCATTCTAAATTGGCCGAATTTTAATATATCGAATTGAAACTTGACATAGGAGTTAAAATATATATTTTAAACATTTATGCTGAGTCTCAGCTTGTTATCTTGAAAATTACCCGATCTAGAGCCACTTGACTTATTAATGGGTTTCTCGATTTTAGGAGTACCGGACCCACCAATTCATTTTAAACAGCTCCAGTTTAGAAAATTTTTAAAATATCAACCTGAAAGTTTTTTTACAAGTTAAATATATATATTCAAACAATTAAAAAGATAATTTATTCAGCGAAACAATAAAAATTGGTTAGTTGATATTATAAATTTTGTAAGTGCTCAAAAAGTCCTTTGTTATACATAAACTACTTTGCCTTCGGCTATGCTTCCATTTAAAAAATAGGCTAACAAAAGTTAATTGTTTAAATGTCCATATCTATTTTATAAATTATAATGAATTAATTCAATTATATTCTCGGGTCGGGCACTCGGCTGCTGTGAATAATATTGTTTGAATTTGACGCAATAATGAAGTTAGAAAAATTGTAAAGTTGACGTCCTTTTACTTTCTCCACCCTATACGTAGTATATGGAGAAAGTATTGTTTTCGTCCAAATTTTCGCATTTGAATTTTTAGTGAAATTATCTGTTTTGGTGCTCCCTGAACCCCAAAAAATTGTTTAGTGGAATTATCTGTGTTGGTGCTCCCTGAACTCAAAAATATTTTTAGTGAAATATTTTGTTTTGTTGCTCCCTGGACCCAAAAAGGTGTTTTTTTGGTGATGTCTGTCCGTGTGTCCGTGTGTCTGTGTGTCTGTAAGGATGTGTACAGAGCTGGAGACCATAAAATTGGTCCGATTTTGATGAAATTTGGTATGTGGGAGTAGTTTTGGCATATCTCCAGGCGTTTTTTTCATTTTTACAAATTTTTGATCTTTAAGGGGTTTCACCCCCCAAAAATTGCCAAAAAACGATAAAAATCGAAATTTCTCAAAAACGGCTCTAACGATTTTGATAAAATTTGGCTTATTTGTAGCCCTTAATGTACCCTACCATATGCAAAAAATTGCATCTTTCTAAAAATTCTCGTTTTGGTAATAATAAAATAACTGATTTTTGGGGGTTTTTGGCCAAAAAAAGGGTTGTTTTGCAAAATGTACTGAACGGATCGGAACGAAATTTGGTATGTAGCTTCTTCTAGGGCCACAGGTGCTCACTAAGAAAGGTTTTAAAAAAATTCTAAATTTTAGGGGGGTTTGGGGGGGTCAAAGTAACTAAATCACGATTTCTCTAAAACTACTTAACGGATTGGAATAAAATTTGGTGTGTAGCTTCCTCTAGGGCCATAGGGGCTCACTAAGAAAGGATTTCAAAAAAATTCTAAATTTTAGGAGGGTTAAGGGGGGGTCAATGTCACTAAACCACGATTTCCCTAAAACTACTGAACGGATTGGAATGAAATTTGGTATGTAGCTTCCTCTAGTTCCGTAGGTGCTGATAAGAAAGGGTTTAAAACATTTAAAATTTTAGTGGGGTTTGGGGGGGGGGTCAAAGTTATTAAATCACGATTTCTCTAAAACTATTGAACGGATTGGAATGAAATTTGGTATGTAGCTTCATTTAGAGCCCTAGGTGCTCACTAAGAAAGGGTTTAAAAAAATATAAATTTTAGGGGAGGTTTGGGGGTGAGTAAGTTACTAAAACTCCCCATAAGAAATACATGATAGTGTAATTTATATTCATTGATATAATATATTTTTTCTTAATATACATTTAACTTTGATTTGTCTATCCGTGCAAAGCCGGATCGGGCTAGCTAGTATAATAATATAATATGGATGTGTGTTACATGCATCTAATATTTTCTATGGTAACATTTTTCTACTCTTGCAATTCTAAATAACCATCTCCTATGCTACTATTGGGAAGGTATAAAGTTTCAACTGGGAGAAAGTATGTGGCAGTTATCTGGTACCGTTTATTTGAATTTATGAAAAGTTAATTTGAAAGTTTTTAATGTATAAATTGTCCAAAGTCTATAAAGTATTTGATATACAGAAGATACCAATTTCTGTAGGATTATATGTACACTGATTTTCCCACTTTTATATTTAAAACACTTTGAAATGAACGGTTAGAAATCGGGACAATGTTACTTCTTTCCACCCACGCCAAGCGTTAGTTTTCTTTCTGATCTTTTTCTTTTTAGCGGTGTTTTCAGAATGCAAGGACTGTTGCATTATGGTTGATGCTAGTCTCCTATTGGTCCTCGCGTAACTTGTAGGTGGCTACGTCACATACAGCTGCCTTCTTTGATGGTATAACGTCGTAAACTGTCGTAAAATATCTGACTGAATCCACTACGATCGCATATTTCAAACTTGCAGTTTTCTTTTGAATATTGTTTTTGTATTTTAATTATTAAAAATTATTAGACATTCGTGCGATGACAAAATATCATTTAACTTACGTTAATTATTAAATAGTCCCGTATATTAGAATAACTCTGGTATGCATTTGATATGGGTAGTGTACTGTTTTTGTGTTCGGTTGATTTTAATATAATAATTATTCTAATAAGTAGTTATTAATATATCTAATCAAGTTTATAAATAATCTTTTAAATTTTAATTTACATTCCAAAAATTTGGTTATGAATTGTGGTTTATATCTAAATATACATTTTAATTTTAACTCTGTATTTAATTTACATACACCTTTCTGGTTCACGTAGTGCCGGCAACGGCTGCCTATTTACAAATTCACTTGAAGTTTTCAATACATGTTTATTCGATTTTAATACTTTGGATTACAATAAATAATGTTTACAGAAATAAATATATTTAATGTGTTTGAGTGGTGTTATTTAATATGTTATAATAGTTAGTAAGTGTTAGTGAAGTCTTGAAGTTGTTTTTGACTGATTTAGTTCCTAGGCTAAGTTGTTGTCAGTTTTGATAATCCACTTTGTTCTATTTCATAATTTATATACGTATTGTTTCTGATCTGTGGGTGGTTCTAGTTTAATTTGTTTTTGTTAAATTGTGTTCTTGTAAGTGTAGTTGACAATTCTAAATATTTTACTAGGTTTTGCCAAATGGTTGTTCACAATAGAGGTTAGGTTAGGTTTGTTTACATGGCGCTGCTCTCGCCCAGGACTTTTTGTTGGTATGATCAGTTTTGTCAGGGCTGCTTGCTAAGTTGTGGGAGAACGGTTTTTCACGAGTGAAAATGCTATTTAATATTTTGTAAGATGGGATTTGGTACATAACAGGATGATTTAATTTTATGGCATGCTTTTGTGTGTGTGAGTGTTGGGGGCCCAACATAACATCTAAAGACACCAGGGGGAAAAAGGGGAATGTCCAATTTTTTTTTTTAGATAGTGACGGGTTCGTATGCTCTGTGTGTACTGTAAACTGACCTGGGAAAGAAGGTATAACGTCCAGAGATATAACAAAGTTAAACATAGACGTACATTGTATAGGGAAAGAAGTGGAAGATCCCAGCCGCTCCACTCCTTCACAACATTGCATCATCAGACCTAACCTCAAAGAAGTGTATGCACATTGTTGTGTTGTCTAGAGGTTTGTATATTATTTGTTGTTATGGGCGGATCCAGCCGGTTTTCAAGGAGGGGGCTGTCTCCTATCCGGGGGGGGGGATAAAGAATTATTTTTTTGGGGGAATACAGTGCTTGAAAACGTCTTTTTAGACTATTTCACGATCACCCATTTTGAATAGGAATTAAGGATTACATGCTTTACCCAAAAATAAAGTTTTATTATACGAAATTGTAGGGAATAAACCATAGAATTGAACTGTATACTTGAAAATTTTAAATGTATTTATTCTAAAAACTTATTTCACTAAATTACAACAACTAATCAAAATTCTCACAAACGTATAGTACCTATATAGTTCCAGCCAGACAGGAAAAGGTAACGGCTAACGCGCCTAGGGCGTTGAAAATGTACTTATTTCACGGAAATACCAAATACCCGAATAGTTCGGAACACTAAACCAGGTTTTCCTTATACTAGTAGTTCTGTGAACAGTAGACCTCGCTCGTTGAAATAACAAATGTAGTTTTAAGTTCAGGTTAAAAATAGTGTGCCAGGAAGGAAGTAAGCACAAGCTTTAGCCAGTGAAACATTATTTTGCAATTCCCGCGATTCCGGGATTTCTAGTACTCGTTTTTTTCTTTTCTTGAGCTTTAACTGCTAAAGATTTTCTTTTAGAGGCATTGTGTTTTATATAGGTTAATAATGCGTAAGATAGCTAAAAATATCGCAAATAACAAATGTGATTTTAAGCTCAGGTTAAAAATAGTGTGCCAGTAAGAAAGTAAACACAAGGTTTAGCCAGTAAAACATTATTTTGCAATTCCCGCGATTCCAGGATTTCTAGTTCTCGTTTTTTTTCTTTTCTTAAGCTTTGCGTAAGATAGCTAAAAAATATCGCGTTATAGAAGGACAACATAGAATTAAATATTTACATACCGGTACTTAAATAACTAAAGTTAACAATTTATTTACAGTTCCATAACTTCCATATCATATTCCAATATTAGAAATAATGAAAACAAACGATGTTAAAACATCGTGATAGTGATCTCAATCCATGTACCAACACTTCCCACGGTGTTCAACGGTCATTTTTTGTATTTCCTTTATCGAATAGGGGTTTCATTTGTTTCATCTCATTTTGTAATTCAAGTAAAGCTAAGACATATACTTTTATGAAATTTACAATGATAATTTACAAGTATACAGTTTAATTCTTTGATTTATTCTCTACACTTTCTTATTATTATATGTAATTTTTGGGCAAAATATATTTTCTTAAAACCCTTTTCTTGGCACTGTGTCCTTTTGGATACAGCTTATATAAATATATGTGATTTAATCTGTGCTAAGTTTCATATTTATTTTTTAACTCAGTGCATATCTTTAGATATTTTACTCTATGACAGAAGCCATTTAGAAGGCTTTGAAAAGGTGGGAATTTGTGTGCAGCTGTTTTATAGTGTTGTTGTTATTCAATTTGTTGCCTAGCAACTTCTTCAAGTTTTGGTATTATTTAGAGAGTTTAGGTTAATCCATAAGGATTTTTCATCATAAAAACTTACAAAACACAGTTTTTAAAAGGTAAGTTGACATTCAAATCTTATTTTGTATGTATAATATAATATTTATGAACTAAAATTACAGTGTATCTAAAAAGACACACCGCCAGATTGTTAGTAAAGCACAATTAAAAGGTTATGTATCCTTTTGTTTACATTGCCAAGTAACCAGTATTTATCCTTCTAAAAATCACTGTATCTATTTGTTTACACTGCAAATTTTACAGAATTGCACACTGAACAGTCTTCATGCTTATATTTAGTTTTACACACAGTTATATTTTGTTCTTTTTTAAAAGAAAGCTACATGTAATATTGTATTACAATAATGTTTTGTTCTTCTATTTCAGATCATGTTTTCAACACGTGCAGATAAAATAATGGAGCAATGTTCAACTGGACATACCTTGACTACAAGAGGTTTAAGAGGTAGAATAAAGAAAAAAAAAAGGTAAATTAACTCCAGGATTTTCAAGAGCTGACAAAATTCTTGCTCTTCTTCCACCATTAGACTCTGAGGGATCAAGTAGCTCTGAAGACGAGGAGGGATCACAATTATTGCATAAAAATGTTAGGCCAAAAAGTAAATCATGTGAGTTGTATTCTATACCAACAGATGATCTGGAAATCACATTGTGCGACATTCATATGGAAATCGATAATTCTGATTTCCAGACTAGTAATATTGTTACTGTTCCGCCCCCAGATGTTGTTCTGGACTTAGCAAATAAATTAGGCCTAAATGATTCAAGCAAAACCACCTATTTCGCAGCAGGCGAATTGGATCTAAATTTATCTGGTATTGCAAACACTGAATTACATGAAGAAGTTTCTCGTATTGAAATAGATAAATTTCTTGATTTAGGAGTATTTGAAGAGATGTTACATTCTATTAGTACTGGAGAAACACTGGCTATAGAAAAACCATCCATAAATTCCCCACTGCATTTTCCAAAAGATGTTTCGACTTGTAGCGATACAAATTCTATAGGGATCATGTATTCAGTATTATCTGAAGATAATTTATCTTTAAGTGAAAAAAGCAAAGTAGTAATGTCAACTCCTTCTACTAGTTCTAACTGTTCTAAGACACTTTTCATCAAAAAAAGCACTCGATCTACTAATCGTAAGAAAACAAAAACACCTATAAAAAACATACCAAAGAAAATACAAAAAATAAAACAACTAAAATATGACAAGTCAGAAGTTTTTAATTGGGAAAAAAATTCTTTTCAACATAATGTTACTTGTATTGATGAGAGTTGGATCTACAAACCTGAATTACAGACTGAAAACAATGTTCGCAACCCTTTGGAATATTTTTTAGACTTTTTTACTGAAGATGTTTGGGATCTTATAGTAGAAAATACAAATTTGTACAGCACCCAGGCTACAGGTAGTTCTATTGGTGTCAACAAGGCACAAATTCAAAACTTTATTGGCATTGAACTTGCAATGGGGTTGGTGAAGATGTCAGCATACACAGACTATTGGAGTCAGGAGTCTAGATTTGAAAAGATTGCCTCCGTTATGACGTTAAAAAGGTATCAATCTATTCGGAGGTACTTACATTTTGTTGATAATACACTTCAAGATGATGATGACGACAGGTATTTTAAGGTTCGGCCACTAATAAACATTATCCGTAGAAACTTTTTGAACATAGAAGAAGAAAAACACTATAGTATTGATGAGATGATGGTACCTTATAAGGGTGTACGTGCTGGAAGCCGGAGACAATATATCAAAAATAAACCTCATAAATGGGGGTTTAAAATATTTATTCGTGCTGGAATATCTGGAGTAATTTACGATTTTCTTCTATATGGCGGAGAAAACACTTTCCGCCAGTACGAGTTTAGTGAAACAGAAAAACTTATTGGTCAAGGGGGTAAAGTTGTTATAGCTCTGTGCAGGTCAATTGCTGTGAAGCCATGTTCATTTGTTTACTTTGACAATTTTTTTTCTTCGCTGGAACTTTTAGTTTTACTTCGTGAAAAATATGGTATATTTTCCATGGGTACCATAAGAAACAATCGGCTCAGACAATGCCCTCTCTCCTCAGATAAGGAGTTGAAGAAAAAAGGTAGAGGAAGCTTTGATGTTAGTGTTTGCAATGCCAATAAAGTATGTGTAGTCAAATGGTTGGATAACAAGCCAGTATGCCTCGTAAGTACATTTTGTCAAGCAGAGCCTGTAGGGATAGTTAAACGTTTTGAGCCAAAAGTTAAAAGTGAGAAGCAACAAGGTCCTCGATCTAAAGTAAGTGTTCCATGCCCTGACATTGTCAAAAAGTACAATGCTTTCATGGGGGGTGTTGATTTAGCTGACATGCTTATTGCACTATATCGTACTCATTTACGTTCGCATAGGTGGTACCTTGCCATATTTTCGCAAATTATTGACATGTGTGTGTCCAATGCCTGGCTTGTTTATAGGCGAGACTGCAAGAAAGCCAACACTAAGACAACTAATATAATCGCCTTGAAAGCATTCCGGTGGAATATTGCCAATAAGTTGTTGGCCAAAGGTAGAAAGTATTCTATCAACCCTTCAAAAACTGTTTTACAAACAAAGAAAGCAAGCAATGCTATTGACCAAGATCTTCGATTTGACTGCATAGACCACTTTCCTGATATGTGTGAGAAGGGCCGATGCAAATTATGTCAGAAGGGACAGACGAAAATGAAATGTGTAAAATGTGAAGCCAGACTATGCCTTACTCAGGACAGAAATTGTTTCTTTCAGTACCACCACAGGAAGTAACAGTACTTTTAGCAGAGATATACTTGTGTTTCATTTCAATTTACATTTTTAGCTTAGTAAAAAAAATAACTGTATTTTTCTTGATTAGATTCTAAATACAATCTAACCAATGTATTTTTTCCAATGTATTTTTTCTTCGAAGAATGTCATGATTTTTGTAACCTTATATAATTAGTACCTTTGTTCATTCATTTTATATATAAGTAATACCATTGCATTTCTTAAATTTCTTGTAAATAAAATACTTTATGAACAAATTGCAAGTATTTAATCCGTTATGCTCTTTGAAATGTTTTAGTTTACTCTTGGCAATGTATCCTTTTAGATACTGTGTAAAACTAATGTCAAGTTCAGAGAGCTTGGAGGTGTATCCAAAAAGATACACTTCTTTTTCATCTATTTTTAGTATTTTAAAATGAAAAATATATTTTTTTTACATTTTTTTATTATTCAGGAGGCATAAAATAAACTAAAAAAATGCATAAATTGTGAATTTATAAAAAGTTTTTTTTCTTGCCAAGAAAAGGGTTAAATTACTGTTCAAAACAGGCTTAGTTTTGTTAGCAGTGTTGCAGTAGGAACGTAAAAACTGGTATTTTCAAAATAAGAAATCTGAAATTGATAAATATTTTTATACAATTCTATTTATAATTAAATTACGAAACGTTTTTACATTTATGAAAACATTTTTTACTACTTTTTATGTAGGCCTAAATTTGAACTTTTTCCTTTGTTACTGACCATGCTTGTTTCTTGAGCTAATAACTTTGTTAATTTTACTTAAATCATTTTTTTACAGGCATATATGAATTCTTTGAACCTTTATGTACAAAAAAGCTACTGAACACTTTTGAATTGGTTTAGAATAAAGGTATAAAAACATGGTTGAAATACAAAAACTTGGACGATTTTTAACAAATTTGAAGTTTACGGCCATTTTGTGAGCTTACCGTTAGAGATACGGGAAAACATCAAGAATACAATTTTGTTGAAAATCAAATTTTTTACCCGAAAAATGTTGTTATTTTTTAAATTCGACTTACGGTTAGCCACAAACTGGCTTTGGAGAAAAGCTTACACTGAGAGAAACGGTCCGGCCCCCATTTTTATTTTATTTAATTGGTTAAAAATGAATAATGAAAAAACCGTATATATACATGGCTCGACCTAGGAATAAGGAACATTCATGCAAAAAATCATAAAAATCGGTCAAGGCGTTTGACCGTAATCGTGAGACACAGGCCGAACGGTCGAGTTAAAACGGAGACCTCGCTTCGCTCGGACAATTAAACTAAAATATAGAACTTGCACTTCAAATCGATATAAAAATTATTATACGAATACTGTATATAGTTTTGTAATAGATACATCAATTGCAAAATGTGCTTTCTCATTTTTTGAAAACTGTCCAATTGCAAGGGTTTACAGACAAATTCGTATCTAAGAAACTACAAGAGTGAGGAATGATTAGAAGATCGTGGTAGAAAGTCCTTATCAAAACAAATCTGTCGAACGATTATGTGCCTTTAAAAAGTGACAAGTTTGAGTCATTTCCTTACGATTTCTAGCGCGGCATCAATATTGATTTAGGCAACTACAATTTTACAACGATGATTACATATGTAAATACACTTTTTAGAAACATTTTTTAGATACAAATATTGAAGTTTAAACCATTTTCTTTCCAATGGTTTTTGTTTTATTGAGATTTGATAATATTTAGTGGGTGAAATATTCGATACAAGTTGTGTTGTCTGACACTACTCAATTGAGCAGTCTGCCACTTAGACGGTTTAACAAAAATATACTAACCCAAAGGGGGGGCTGCGGCCCCCACAGCCCCCCCCTGGACCCGCCAGTGTTATTGTTGTGTTGTTATGAAAATGTCGTCAGACTGTGAGTCGGAAACAGAACTCTTGTTTTTTTTTCGGCAAGTATTTAGTTTTTAGATTTTTACCCTTTGTTGTTCATGAAATGAGGCGATTCGATTCAGTTAGAGTCATATTCCCCATTAGAGGGAACTCATTTATATATGCAAAGTGACACAAACTTGGCTTTGGTAAACCAACACACCCCCGCAGAAACTCCTGGGCAGTGGAATGAGGCGTTTATAACTGCAAGAGTAACCCCACTCCATATGAGGTTGTCGATATGGACCTTACAATGTTTCGAGATTGGACAGATTTTCTTTCTTCACTCTACGCTGACATTCTTTTTTATAAAAGTAGCCTAAATTCTTTTATATGCCTATAATTTTAATAACTAGTAAATTGCGTCAAAGTTAAGCTAATTTTTTATATTTTAATAATTTCTATGCAGTATGTATTTGATTTCAAGTAAATTTTCAAGTTGTTCGCGTGAGATGCCTTGAAGTTCATTTCTGAACCACGACACCACTTACTTAAAAGTACTGGCTCAGTTAAACATAACACCCTTTGTAAGTAAATGTAAATTAAATATGCATGTAAACTAACAGAAATAAGGTTAAGTGTTGTAATTGATGGTAATGAAAATAGTTTTAGAATCAAAGGCCTACATTTCATCGTTTTTAGTAATTATTCATGTTTTTTATTGTTATAATTTTCAAAATTACGTCTCCTCAAATTTATGTTTTTGAATTTCTCCACCCTATACGTAGTATATGGAGAAAGTATTGTTTTCGTAAAAATGTTCGAATTCGAATTTTCAGTTGAATTATCTGTTTTGGTGCTCCCAGAACCCCAAAAATTTGTTTAGTGAAATTATCTGTGTTGGTGCTCCCTGAACCCAAAAATATTTTTAGTGGAATTTTTTGTTTTGGTGCTCCCTGAACCAAAAAAAGTGTTTTTAGAGTGGTGTTTGTCTGTCAGTCTGTCTGTATGTATACACGACCAGAGAGGACACTATTGGTCCGATTTTCATGAAATTTGGTATGTAGGTACTAAACCCTAATATCTCCAGGCTTTTTTCATTTTTTTGGAATTTTGAAGGGTATTTTACCCCTAAAAACCAATAAAAAACGACAAAAATGCTAATTTATCAAAAACGGCTCTAACGATTTTGATCAAATTTTCAGTATTTATAGTGCTTAAGATGCCAAACAAAATGACACCACCCGCTTTTATCAAAACTTCGGCGTTTTATAATTATGGAGAAATGTTTAAAAATAAACAAGTTTGTGTTGTCAATCTAGCATCGCGGCAGCGGCCGCACGGGGTAGCACCACGGAAGCGAGCACGGCCAGTAATTCAAAGGTCGCGCGATCGAATCCCGCCTGGGACAATAATTTTTTTATACGATTGACGTAGGTAGAATATTTTTTTTTGTTTTGTTCTAAAAAGTTGTAAATAAAATGATTAAAAACAATATTATTTTGACTACAGTAAGTTGGGAGAAAGTTTGTGTCAGTTAACTGATACCGTTTATTATTTTTTATTGTAACCTTAGAACGTTACAATGTAATATTGACTTGTGTTTCTTAATCATGTAATTTTTAATTAGTTTTATATATTTTTTTTATTTTTAACTAAACACAAAAGTAAGCATATAGTATACAATAACCAAGATTAATTTTAAAATTCATGTTTAATTTAGTTTAAAACCTGTTTTCCGTTTATGGACATTCCCCCTTTTTAATGTGTGGAAACTGATTTTTTTTGTATAAATGTGTAAATAAAATCAATGTTTATTACAATATGTGGTTTTTATTGCCTGATTGCTATTTCTAAATAGTTGTTTCAAAGGTTTATATAGATATGAATAATTAAACTGCAAAATAATTTCTTTTGAGAGCGTTTGAAAACACTACTTCACAGTTTTCTCAAATTATAGTTTTTGTGACATTCCCCCTTTCCCCCTGGTGTCTTCATCTGGGAATGGGACCTACAAACTGATGTGGGGGGCCTGATTGCTGTGGTAGTTACAATCAAAGCATTGTGTAGCCTACTATATATAACCTTGTTTTTTTATACATAAATAAATGCTTTTGTATAGTTTATTTGTTTAAGGTTCTACTGGACCTTTTTTAAATAAATAAGCTAGTTACCTTTCTTTAGAGATAGATACGCATTACAAAAAATATCAAATTTCGTTTCACTTTTTATCATTAAGGCGTGGTCAAGCTTTTTATCTAAAACTCTCAAAATTTTCATCTCATGAACTTTTAGATCTGCATAAGATAGGAAAGTACTTAGATATATATTAAAGAGACTTACCCTCAACAATAGTCTATTGTTCATAGATATTTCACTACGGACGTTTCGGCTATTCAGTCAGTTTCAAGTGTTTGCTGGGTAGTGATATGAAATAGAATGAGTTGCAGAGTTGCACAATTTTATGTAATATAGAGTAGGTAGTTATAGTTAAATCGCTATAACTTATGTAAGTAGAACTTATGTAAAATTGCTGAATGGAATTTATAAGTAAGACATCATACTAATACAATAATCATCATAAATATACTAATCATCAAAAAAAGACAAAACGGGGAAAACTGAAAGGCAGAACAAAGTTTTTAAATAGGGAGAACACATTAGAAATGAGGTCTTTTGGGAAAGGTTCTTGGGTGAGAAGAGAGGTCTTGGGAGACCGGGGGCTTTGGGGTGTAGACGCCGGAGTGGGTAACCAGGAGTGGCTTTTCCCGTGAGGTGTGCCAGCCCAGGTGGACGTCAGGCCAAGGGAGCTGAGCTGTCCGATTATCCGAGCCACCAGGACAGAGTAAAGGTGAGGGAAAAATTTGTGGATATTAAAGGGATAATTGTTTTTTTTTTTTTTTTGAATTTTGGGTTAGAATCAGTTTGTGAGGGTTAATTGGGAGAATTGTGTATCTTAAAAAGAATTAATATTTGGGGAGTCGAAATTTGAGCTCAGTTTTGCCAGTAGTGTAAAGTAAATGATTTAGACTAAGGTTGATTATAGTTTTCACACAGTGTAGAATCAAATGCAATGTAGTAAATTTTCAGAATAAAATAGATGTTTATATACTGTATATAGCCTATATAAATAATTTATATGTATGATATGTTTGTACCCTCTCACAAGAATTAGAGCCAAGCGAGTATAGTCCCTTCGTAATACCAGCCACCCCTCTTTCTTATTAGTAGTATTCATTTTTAAAGCTGTTAAATTATTTAATCATTGCTAATGTACTTTTGTAGATGAATTATTCTAATTGACATGCGTTACGACTTTGACTTTTAGATGCTGAAAAACCGTCTAAACTGGTCAGATAGTTAGGGAAAGTTCAAAGCTTTTCAAGTTTTCGGTGAGAAAATACAAGAAAATTGTATCATTGGGAATTATTTTAAAATATACTAAAGAAGAACTTTCCTACGATACCAAAATGATTAAAATCGGAAAAATCTGAATTCTGGAAATAGTTTTCAGCAACAAAAAAAACTCTTATTCTGTATGTTTACTTTTATTTCATAAGCATTCAGTTGTGAAGGATAGTGTTACTGCTTCTAAATTTGTTGCTATGGTATAAGAACCAAGTGTTGGTTCAGTCTAGGCC
>JAGFPH010006748.1:49273-60434 GCA_018207615.1 Philaenus spumarius
TCTGTAACATCAGAAATGTTAGCTGCTAGATGTCAAGTATTATTTAAGTACTAGAGGGCTCTTTAGTTACTATGGTGTACTGCAGTTTTGCTGCAATTCATGACTACTAAATAGATGTTATTTTAGCATAAGAAAAATAAAGATGTAATATAGAAGATAATATATTAATAAATATTACCTTGTTAAATTTGTCCATCTTGTGACTTCTGAAGGATGATTAAGTAATCCTAATACGACGCGTTTCGGGAACGCATTCCCATTGTCAAGCATACATTAAACACTAAAAACACACTTTATAAAAAACACAAACACACAACACTTTTATAAAACGTTTAAAAACACATTTAAACATAAATGTCGAATAATAATTTATTCCTACGATGTACATCGTTGAGCGGCCACTGCTGTACTAACAGAATTTATGGAATATCAATAATTTATTTAGCCTAAGGACCGGTTTTCTTGAGATAGCCGAGGGCTGTGTCATATAGATCATTACTCTTGAATGACAGCTGATCGTTTAAGACATTGGAAATATTTGAAGACTAAAAAGGAATAATAATTACAAGAAACTTATATTAATAAACGGTATCAGTTAACTGACACAAACTTTCTTCCAACTTACTGTAGTCAAAATAATATTGTTTTTAATCATTTTATTTACTACTTTTTAGAACAAAACAAAAAAATAATATTCCACCTACGTCAGTCGTATAAAAAAGTTATTGTCCCAGGCGGGATTCGATCGCGCGACCTTTGAATTACTGGCCGTCCTCGCTACCGTTGTGCTACCCCGTGCGGCCGTCGCCGTGATGCTATATTGACAACATAAAACTTGTTTATTTTTTAACATTTCCCCATAATTATGAAACGCCGAAGTTTTGATAAAAGCGGGTGGTGTCATTTTGTTTGGCATCTTAAGCACTATAAATACTGAAAATTTGATCAAAATCGTTAGAGCCGTTTTTGAGAAATTTGCATTTTTGTCGTTTTTTATTGGTTTTTAGGGGTAAATTACCCTTAAAAATTAAAAATTCTAAAAAATGAAAAAAACGCCTGGAGATATTAGGGTTAAGTACCTACATACCAAATTTCATGAAAATCGGACCAATAGTGTCCCCTCTGGTCGTGTATACATACTGACACACTGACAGACAGACACCACGTTAAAAACACTTTTTTGGGTTCAGGGAGCACCAAAACAAAAAATTCCACTAAACAATTTTTTGGGGGTTCTGGGAGCACCAAAACAGATAATTCAACTGAAAATTCAAATTCGAACATTTTTACGAAAACAATACTTTCTCCATGTACTACGTATAGGGTGGAGAAAGTAAAATATGTTGTTACAATATGAAAGGCCAAATCTTATCCTCTTTATACGTTTAGAAAACATACAGGTTTAGGTAATAAAAGTGACTAAATAAACAAAATACTATAGGCCGATTATAACGGCCGTGGCGCTGTTCAGACAAACTGCCGGAACCGATCACGTCGGCCTATGGCGGTATTCTGACAACTTTTGAAAGACGATGTAATCGGCTGTGGCGGTTTCAGACAGTCAGTAAAAGACGATTAGATCGGCCCTTGGTGGTCAAAGGGTTAAACCTATTACCATAAGTGTTCAACGCAGTAATACTGCTCTCAATCCTACTAAGTTAAATATCGCTCTCTGTAGAATGTGTTATGGGTAGAGTAGGAAGTAGAGCTTAAAAATAGAGAGATTAAGTAATTGAGTTAGAAAAAATATAGCCAAACTATATACTAAATTATTTACCAGAATCTATTATAGCCTCGAAAGTCCTTTCCAACTGCATTCGAAGCAGTGGGTCTGAAAGTGTACTCATTCTTCTATGTATCCCAAAGAAAGTTGAGTCAAATTTACGTAAGTCAAAAATTTTCCCAGTTCCTCTTTCAATTCCATCATAACCTAAAACATAAAATTACATTATAATTTTACTATAAAACATCCCTCATGATCACACCATATACGAGAGCCTGATTTACATCTGAGAGTTTATAGGTGAAATTGATTAGCTGTCTGAAAGGAGCAATCAAAATGGTTGCCTGAGCAAATAGGTATAAAGACCTTGAGGCGGTTGATTGTCTGGCAAGAGGCATCCTAGTGGTCCAGAACTGTTCTGTGGACAGTGTGACGTTGGGTTCGTTACTTCACCCCTCCTTATCACCAAAACTATTGATCACAGCAAAAAAACTTATAAAACTATTTTTGTTGAGAATTTAACATACTTTAAAAGATTATTGAATATACTAAGCTCTAAAGTGAAGGGTTTAAGAGATATTTGCAAAAACCTAGAAAACCGTTTTTACACCTTCTACCCACTCCCACCCCCAAACCTTACGCTATTTTGGTAGAAACTTTTTATCACAATTAGAGCAAACGGTAATGAACAACTTACCAACAATCAGAGCTTTGTTTTTTGGATTCCCCAGTTTGGATCTAATTTTACTGTACAATTTAAATGAATATGTTATCTCTTCTTTAAAGTGGTATAGGCCTAAACGAATATATTGATGATCAAAAGGTTAAGTATTTATAAGTTTATAACCTCAAATCAAATCTTATAACGTATTATAGCAAACATTAGCACTATAATAACTCATTTTAAAAGTAATCGACTTCACAAGAAATTATAATGATACAAGTTGTACATACTACCCCAAGGTATAATGTACGCTGGATTTTGTTTAAGTATTACAGATGATGGGTGAAATCAGCTATTATAATATTATATGTTACTCATGTACGTATGTATGTATGTATGTACGGACGTAGACTCGCTTTTATATTAGTTGATGAAGAATTGTCATCCAATTACTTTTTTACAATTTACAATTCTTGTCGGAATTTTTACATTTGTCTATGCCAGCACGACACCCCTACCCCGAGATATATCAAAATTGAATAACTTACGTATAGGCCTAATATTTGATTGAAAGAACAATTAACCTGTACGTAACTTAATAATTACAATGATAAGATAGTTTGATAATAAATAACCTTTATGTTTCTTTTGTTTGTTATGCTATTTATTCATCCGATATGAATACACTTTCTCATTGCTCAATTTATAAGAGTAAAATAAAATCAATTCAAATACCATGACTCTTACTAGTAAGAATTCTCATAATTATTTGGCCAAGTAGAATTAATAAACTTATATTTTTCTACCATGTTGAGAGTTTGTTATATCCAAATCTTTTTTCAAAAGTCTCCTCGCAGAAAGATTTAGATGTTGGTCAAACACACTTTTTCCTCTTTGACTGACAATACACAAAATTTGGAAATGCTAAATAAAAATAAATCCATAAGATTGAATGCTCGAATGGAAATTTTACAAAAAGAATTGAATTCTTGAACCAAATAGTAATTGATTTAAAGGATGTTTCTTAAACTTATAAAATAGAATTTGGAAAACTTGATCAAGTATTTGGTATAGGCTAGACACCAACAGTTTAAGCCAAATGTTATTAATTTTGATCCAGTAGAAAACAGATGGCGGTTGCACAAAGTTTGAACAAATTCTTTTAAATATAAACTAGTGGACCCGGCAATGCTTCGCTATTGCTTGATTTTAGTATCGGTATATTATATTATGTTATACCTGTTACAGCAAAATTAACCATAACCTACTCCAATAAAGTAGGTACATCAAGGTCAATTAATTGATAATATATTAAGTAACAGCAAAATTAAACATAACCTACTTCAATAAAGTAAATTATAAAATAAACCAAAAATGTTATGATAATAAAACATGTGCTGTTATAATCAGCTGATCTGTGCTATTATATCTGTTCAATAGAACTCCAGATAATAATAAAACATGTGCTGTTATTATCAGCTGATCTGTGCTATTTAGTTGATCAGTAAAATCAATGTTAATGAATAGAAAATATTTGAAATTGCATTTTTAAAATATTAAATGAAGGAATAGTAAAATTTTAAGGCAAATGGACAAATGTAGAGTTAATTACCTTTCATTTAACACAAACCGCATGTTAATCGGCCCAATAGAACTCCAGATATCACTTGGAATAGGCTTAAACATTTTCCCCATATTAAATTGCCATAAGAGATTTTAATTTCCGTTTTTAGAAAATTTAGTGGGGTAATAGCTGAAATCCAAGCAAAATGGGCAAATATTCAGACAATTACCTTTAATTTGGTACCAATTGCGTGTATATCGGTCAAGTAAAACTCGAGATCTCACTCGGATTACAAAAAATCTTTTCAAATTAATATATAGACTAGGGGAGACCCCTGCGTGCTCCGCACGCCAACCCCCCACTCCCCAACTCCCTGTTGGAACCCTAGCTAACCTGTGCGAAGTTTTTGCAATTAATGTATTCCTAGTTGCTTGATTTAATAAGAGATTGATTTATTAAATTTACTAAAAAGACAATTTCATCATCACTAATTATCCGTTCACCTCCATAACTATTGAACTATAAACAGAAAAACATAATTAAGCAACAGCAAAATTAAACATAACCTACTTCAATAAAGTAAATTACAACATAAACTAACCATGTCATGATAATAAAACATGTGCTGTTATAATCAGCTGATCTGTGCTATTATATATTTTTATGTCCAATAGAACTCCAGATGATAATAAAACATGTGCTGTTATAATCAGTTGATCAGTAAATACAATGTTATTGAATAGAAAATATTTTAAATTACATTTTAAAAATATTAAATGATGGAATAGTAAAATTTTAAGTAAAATGGGCAAATATAGAGTTAATTACCTTTCATTTAACACAAACTGCATGTCAATCGGTCCAATAGAACTCGAGATCTCACTTGGAATAAGCCTAAAAATTTTCCCCATGTTAAATTGCCATAAGAGATTTTAATTTCCGTTTTTAGAAAATTTAGTGCTGTAATTACTAAAATCCAAGTAAAATGGGCACATATAGAGTTAATTACCTTTCATTTAACACAAACCGCATGTCAATCGGACCAATAGAACTCGAGATCTCACTTAGAATAGGCTTAAACAATTTTCCCATGTTAAATTGCCATAAGAGATTTTAATTTCCGTTTTTTGAAAATTTAGTGATGTAATTACTAAAATCCAAGTAAAATGGGCAAATATAGAGCGAATTACCTTTCATTTAACACAAATCGCATGTCAATCGGCCCAATAGAACTTGAGATCTCACTCGGATTACAAAAAACCTTTTCAAATTAATATATAGATAAGAAAAAACTTGTGTTTTGCTTATCTATATATATAAAAGCGAAAACCCACTGACTCACTCATCACGATTTCTCAAAAACTGCGAACGGATTGAAATGAAATTTGGTATGTAGCTTCCTCAAGGGCCATAGGTGCTCACTAAGAAAGGGTTTGAAAAAATTCGAAATTTTAAGGGGGTTTTGGGGGGATCAAAGTTATTAAATCACGATTTCTTCAAAACTACTGAACGGATTTGAATTAAATTTGGTATTTAGCTTCCTCTATTGCCATAAGTGTTCACTAAAAAAGGGTTTTAAAAAATTGGAAATTTTAGGGGGGTTTGGGGAGTAAAAATTACTAAATCACGATTTCTTCAAAATTACCGAACAGATTAGAATGAAATTTGGTATGTAGCTTCCTCTTGGGCCATAGGCGCTCGCTAAGAAAGGGTTTCAAAAAATTCGAAATTTTAGGGGGGGTTTGGGGGGATCAAAGTTATTAAATCACGATTTCTTCAAAACTACAGAACGGATTGAAATGAAATTTGGTATGTAGCTTCATCTAGGGCCATATGTGCTTACTAAGAAAGGGTTTCAAAAAATTCGAAATTTTAGGAGGTTTTTGGGGATCAAAGTTATTAAATCACAATTTCTTCAAAACTACCGAACGGATTGGAATTACATTTTGTATGTAGCTTCCTCTAGGGCCATAGGTGCTCACTAAGAAAGGGTTTGAAAAATTTCGAAATTTTAGGGGGTTTGGGGGGATAAAAGTTATTAAATCACAATTTCTTCAAAACTACTGAACGGATTGGAATTAAATTTGGTATGTAGCTTCCTCTATTGCCATAAGTGTTCACTAAAAAAAGGTTTTAAAAAAATTTCAAATTTTAGGGGGGTTTGGGGAGTAAAAGTTACTAAATCACAATTTCTCCAAAATTACCGAACAGATTGGAATGAAATTTGGTATGTAGCTTCCTCTAGGGCCATAGGTGCTTACTAAGAAAGGGTTTGAAAAAATTCGAAATCTTAGAAGGGGGGGGGTTCAAAGATACTAAATCACGATCATTTGTCTCATTTATTTCACCAAAATATGTATGCAATAGCGAAGCATTGCCGGTTCAGCTAGTTAATTATATTTGCTTGGACAAAATCCATATTTTACAAGAATTAATATTTACAACATCAAATTGCTTAAGGTAACTTTGTGTTTTTAAATACAAGGCAACTGAAATGGGAAGTGGCAGTTTCCACTCACACTAGTTTAGAGATCAGACGCTAAGAAGGTAAAATAATAAATATTGATTAAATGAGGTAATCTGCAGTAGGCCCCATTGCAAATACCTTACTGCAAGCAACATAGTGTCCACGCCCAATGTTAATTAACCCACTATCAATGGCCTAGTATAAGTGTTTGACAGAATAAACTTACCTGTAAGCCACTCTCTTTCAGTCGTAGTGATCATATCCACTTTGCCAAACAAATTGTCCCTTAACTCTTCCATACTGTTACTTTCAGGAAACTTGCCACCTATTCCTGAGATTACTACTTCAAAGGGTTCAGTTTCTGCCATCTCTTTACGTCTTCAATGAACACCTTAACAAATAAACATATCTGTGTTAGATAAGTACTAAAATGTGTTCATGGATCGCTGATGGGGGGAAAACAAAATTAAACTTGAAACATAACCTATACCTTGCAATCTTAACTACTCCATAGGAAAGTTGGTTGTAATCAGGCACGGATCCAAGGCGTATAGGCTAACCTAGTTTGCTGTTCCTTAAAATCATTAATCGGATTTTCGTTTAAAAAACCTTTTTTAAGTATGACATTACTGCCCAGTAAAAGGTACCATAAAAAGGGAGCATACCCAGTTTAAATCCTAATAATTTAAATATAGTTATCATTAATTTAAAAAACAGAAAATGACCAGCAGATTGAAAACTTAGCATTTTCAAAATAATGTTTACATGAACTCTTTGCTAATTTTTATCCCTATAATGAGCTCCAGATATATCGCAGTGCAATTTTGAATTACCCTGTATATATTTATTATTTAAACTTTGAATTTTGTTAATTTATCAAAATTACTAATATAATTTGTTGTTTGTATTATTAAGTTAAAGTTTCATGTCTGATAATAACTATAAGAATGTTTATGTAGATATATTGTTTTACGTTTTGTCGTTCATAAAAACGTATTTTTAATAACTTTGTATAAAAATAAATTCCCCCAAATATTGTACGTATGAACACCTTCCAATAATGTACATTTCATAACCCTAATTTTACCTTGCAAATAACAAATTCTTACCCAATTTAGTGAAATGGGTGCCTAAATTAAGGAAAAACTTATTTTGCCTGAAACGTCTTTGATAACACATTAGAGTAATGGCTGAATAAATTTGTTTGTGGGGTAAATAATAATTTTGTAATCTACCTGCACCTCTAACCCAAGGCGAAAGGGATTTCTTAAAACTATCTCTATTTAATAAACAAGAAGCATTTTAATCAAATAGAGACTATTTTCACTAGAGACAAAATAGTTTGATTACTTCCGCCATTGTTGATAATTTTATTGTTCTTTTGTTTGTAATTTTACGTACATCAACGAATCTTCAATCAGGAATATTTGTGATCCCATTGTCAAGCAATTTGGTCAGATTGGAAAACATAAAAAATAAGTTATAAAATATTTAAAAATATTCAGTTGACTTATAGCCCAGTCGGTATAGGTTACAACTACCAGTAATTAGCAATATGGCTGAATTTTTTTTATAAGTACATTAAAGTATGTAGATTAACATAAAAAAAAGTTTACCAGTCTATCGATTTCCCAAAGTCGAAAAAAAATCGATTATCATTTTTTTTCGATTATCCTTAATATTTCGAGCTGGGATGAAGATAGAGGAAAATAAAAAATACCACCGTGTAGAAGAGGTATTTTTCAACAAAAAAGGTCATATGTATTTATTTCGTCCGAGCAATGGTTTGTCTGGAAAAAATTCGATAATGCAGGTATGTATTTTGCAGCAGGTGAAATCACTAAAAGGGGACATCTTATTCATATATAAAGCGTTGGCTCATTCTAAATTGGCCGAATTTTAATATATCGAATTGAAACTTGGTATAGGAGTTAAAATATATATTTTAAACATTTATGCTGAGTCTCAGCTTGTTATCTTGAAAATGACCCGATCTAGGAGTCGATTTCGATTATCGATTTTAGGAGTACCGGATCCACCAATTCATTTTAAACAGCTCCAGTTTAAAAACTTTTTGGAATATCAACATCAAATTTGTTTTACAAATTGAGTACACCAGTATAAATGTTCTTAATAAGTATGAACGATTTTTTTCATGTTATTTTTAAAAACGAGGCGCTTGAAAATAGTCTTCTGTTTTACCTATCTCGTTTTAACTATAACACTTTTGGATTCAACGACTCCATTTTCGACATTTTTGAACATATCGATTTAAAAATTGGTACAGAAGTTAAAAATACAATTGTTTTTTGCTATGCTTATTTTAAAAACTATATTTAAAAAATGACTAATCTGCAGCTGATCAACTCAAGCGTTTTGATGAAAAATCTAAAAAGGTCTAAAATTATACTTTTTTAATTTACTTGTGCTTTTAAAAGTAAATATTAAAAAAGGTTTATACTCCTTGAACTTGTTTGAATATATATATTTAACTTGTAAAAAAACTTTCAGGTTGATATTTTGAAAATTCTCTAAACTGGAGCTGTTTAAAATGAATTGGTGGGTCCGGTACTCCTAAAATCGAGAAACCCATTAATAAGTCAAGTGGCTCTAGATCGGGTAATTTTCAAGATAACAAGCTGAGACTCAGCATAATTGTTTAAAATATATTTTTTAACTCCTATGTCAAGTTTCAATTCGATATATTAAAATTCGGCCAATTTAGAATGAGCCAACGCTTCATATATGAATAAGATGTCCCCTTTTAGTGATTTCCCCTGCTGCAAAATACATACCTGCATTATCGAATGTATTCCGGACAAACCATTGCGCGGACGAAATAAATACATATGAACTTTTTTGTTGAAAAATACCTCCCCTACACGGTGGTATTTTTTATTTTCCTCTATCTTCATCCCAGCTCGAAATATTAAGAATAATCGAAAAAAAAAATGATAATCGATTTTTTTTTCGAGTTTGGGAAATCGATAGACTGGTAAACTTTTTTTATGTTAATCTACATACTTTAATGTACTTATAAAAAAAATCAGCCGTATTGCAAATTACTGGTACTTTTGGTCAAAATTGACCTTTACCGACTGGCCTATTAATCTTAAAACTGAATACAGTTCTGCCATCTAATGAAGTGTACACACTTAAAATAAAATTAATACAGTAAACATGTAGTAACTTAGCTTCACAAACTTAAATAAATAAATCAAACAAAACATAAACCTTATATCCAGTTTAAGGTCTGCTCCAGTAAACGAGAAAGCAACCGGAAACGCAACCGCTTCTCACTGTATCCCTATCAAAACAGTGCAATTTCTTGCAGCTGAACGCTTTGACATTGCCTCATTTCAAACCATTTTATAAGCCTATCTTTTGTAATTGAGTGTTGAAAAAAAAAAACTGAATATTCTTTATAAAATTTCGGATAAGGCTTGCAAATTATTTTTCATTATTAATTTTTTATTGTGTTAGGAAAAAAGTTCAAACTTTGTGCTTACAAAATGTCAATTACATAACAAATCAAAAGCATTTAAAAAAAATGTAAAAGTGAAAAACTGATGCGTATTGTGACTGTGCTTAAAATGAGACCTTGCAAACAATTTCATGATAGAAATAAACGAAATAAATGGTTTGAAATTTAACATTGCTCTTATGGGATAAAAATCCAAGATGACCGCCACTACAGCAGACCCTTAACTGAAAATATATTAAACCATATAAAATTAAAAGGGAAATTTTATTGATTCAACAGCCATGCTAAGCTTAGCATAAAATATTGCAATAGTATTACAGATATTTAGTGCCACTGGTAAGTTTGGACCTAAATACTAAAAAGAATGTCTGAAAAAATGAGTTCCTCTGAAACTCATGAAATAAAACACATTTATTTGTCTCTATTATCACTTCTCTCTTAAACAGTATTAAATTTCCATACCAGGTGTCTTAAAAGCCCTCCCCCCCCTATTATTAGCGAATCTCCATAGGAAAAATGAGCTATTGCAGTGGCCCTTATGGTGAGACCCAAGGTCGGGAGTAGCAAATGAGCACCGATCATGGTCCCCAGAACACGTTTTGGGGTGTCATTAAAATTCATATATATATATGTATATATATATACATATATATATGAATATATGTGTTCGCACTCTAGCGGTCGCATTTTAAGTCCGATTTGGTCCAAATTTGGTACACGTGTTGGTTGTGTAAGTGGCTCGGACGAGTTCGTTAGCCAAAAGAATCCAACAACCGGAAGTAAGTTTTTTGACCGGAAGTAACAATTTTTTTAGATTTTTAATAAGAGAATGAATATTTTTTAGAGTTTTTTCTAAAAATATAAATGTAAGATGTTATTCTGCACATTTAGTTTTTTTACGCGACCTTATAGCTCGCTTGGTTCCCCGAAAATCGATCAAAACGTGAAATACCATAGAAGTACCCGGTTCAAAGCCATGTGGTGGATTCTACCGTGGAGCTGGCGTGCGAAGCACGCAATGCTTTGCGTGTTGAAAATACCCCTAATACGAGGTTTGGCGTGCGAAGCACGCAATGCATTGTGTATTGAAGACAATCCCAATATGTGGAATTGCGTGCGAAGCACGCAATGCTTTGTGTATTGAAGACAATCCCAATATGTGGAATGGCGTGCGAAGCACGCAATGCGTTGTGTATTGAAGACAATCCCAATATGTGGAATGGCGTGCGAAGCACGCAATGCTTTGTGTATTGAAGACA
>JAGFPH010006749.1:6817-17709 GCA_018207615.1 Philaenus spumarius
TTAATGTCAGTGAATCAGTGAAAACGTCTAGCTTTAAGGACGTTAGGCGGAGCTTCCCTTCTCGGATGAATAGTGGCTAAATGGATTATTGCATCTTAAATCTGATGAAAAATCGTTAGTCTGAAATTAAATTTTCTACAACTTTTGTATTTAACAATTTTTGCTATCTCTTATCGTTTTCTTACAAAACGCGCTCGAAGTGAAAAAATGAAAAAATTTTAAAAATCTAAAAAATCTTTCCTGCCCAAAAGGTCCTTGCAAAATTAAAAAATGTCATCTTCTGGCAATTTTCCCGAAAGTTTCTCGTCGAGAGCTTTAATTCAAGTATAAGGTTGAGGGGGGTCCGATTACGGGAAGTGCCTAATAATTAATGTCAATGAATCAGTGTTACCGTCTAGCTTTATATAAGTAGATGTTGCATATTATGTCCTATCATAATTTTATTGTATACCTTTAATATACCTTCAATAGCTTAGCCAGACGAACAACATTTCTTCCCTGATTTTTCCACAGTTATTATCATTCATTTACATAAATCGTGTTCTAACATAACCTATCACTCAGAAAAAAGCACAGGTTTCATTCACATCAGATAGACTCTGAATTAATATAAATATGATTTCTATCGTTACAAAAATAACGTCCCCTAACGTTTATGCAACCACGGGAACAGTGCTGTAACTACAAAGGCAATGTTGAAGGAGATTTCAATCTAGGCCTACGTCATATAAATGAAATTGAATTGTCCGACTGTGATTTCGAAATAAATACTTTTTTCTAAGCTCATGTGGTTGTCCACACTTTACCAAAACCTAAACATGTATTTTTTAATTTTTTGTCTGTCTGTTTGTCCGCCATCTCCGGAATGGCAGAACCAATTTTGACGAAACTTTAATTTGTACGTAAAGGACTTTTCAGAGACTAATTTAGGCTAGTTTTTATCCAGGAAATATTTAGGTTTCCTGTTTAAAAGTTGAAAAATGTAAAAATTATTGATTTTTTAATGGACGTGACCATTATAAAAAAAAAACTGATTTTGCATTCTTGTTTTCTGCTAAAACATTAACAAAATTTGTCTTAATTTGGCACTAGAAAGTATATTAATTTTGTATTACCGTAATAATCATTATAAACACTAAATGTTTTGTTAGAGTAATATTATTGCCATTTTAAGGTGTAATTGGTGGAAACCAAAACGAATCACGATTATCCTCTACACACAATAACCATTCTTAATCAAATTTTGTAAGATAACTTGTCAAAAACGATGTTCAACTAATACAACGTTATTTATTATGAATGCATTCACGATCATCATACAATAATTTCCATGCCGATATTTTTTTTGAAATGAAAACTTGTTTAGGCTCACCGAACACTTTTTGGATGAGGTAAAATACACGAACTAGAGATACGCCCTTAAAGTGAGACACTTTGAGTTTTTGTTTTCGTCGATGATTTCTTCTTCTTCGTTGGTTTACACATGCACTAATATAAACCAAAAGTTTAATGTAACGGCTGATAGTGAAAGAAGAAGAAATCGATGAAATAAAATAGGCAGTGGTAAATTCAATAGCTTAAACTCAATAGATGTATGGGTTTGGTCATGTCACGCTACCTCTGAAATGGACATTGCACTTCCTAATTTTGCAAGTTGTGTTAAATTAGTGTACTTGGTGATACCTCTAAAATGATTAAATTTTGGATTAAACCAATATAAAATCTACGAATTATACTCATGACAGTTTTCACTTCTGTCGGTAGTCCCACGACTGTTTTTTTTTTAACTTCACGCTAAGAAAATTGAAAATTTTCTAAAATCGGGAAGTTATTGGTTTCACCCCGTTTTTTCAAAAATCGAGTATTCATCAGATCTCGACGTTTTGAGGTCCTAGTAATCTTCCCTGACCACTCCCGAGAGGGTGTCACCCTGTCTATATGTATGTGTGTGTGTGTATGTAAGTATGTGACCCGCTTATAACTTTTGAACGGCTTAACCGATTGGATCCTACCAAACGGCGTTCTAAAGAGTTCTATCAAACTAAGATTTCCTGAAAATTTCAACTAATTCGGAACGGTAGGTTCTGAGAAATTTCGAAAAAAACTATGAAATAATT
Source organism: Philaenus spumarius (assembly GCA_018207615.1). NCBI lineage: Eukaryota > Metazoa > Arthropoda > Insecta > Hemiptera > Aphrophoridae > Philaenus > Philaenus spumarius. The sequence continues at coordinate 8,935 of JAGFPH010006749.1, forward strand.
TTTTTTCAAATCAGGTTTTTTTGGAATAACTTTTAAACGGCTTTACCGATCAATTCCAAAATCTAATCAGCTTTTAACCTTGAAAAGCGACGTCGATCGCTACCAGTCCGGTCAAAATCGGTTAATTCGTTCGTGAGATATCGTGAACGAAATAAAATAAAAAAAGTGTTTTTTCTCAATTTCTCCGAATTTTTTCACCATAAAAATTTTTGTTGTCGATTCTTTCAATGGACTCGAAAAACTGCATTGATTGCCGCAAATCGCTTAAAAATCGGTTGATTCATTCGCGAGATATCGTGAACGAAAGAAAATAAAAAAAGGGTTTTTCCTCAATTTCTCCGAAACTTTTCATCTGAAAAATGTTTGTTGTTGATTCTTTCAATGGACTTAAAAAACTGCATCGATTGCCGCAAATCGCATAAAAATCGGTTGATTCATTCAAAAGTTATGGCAGTTCAAAATTTCCAAAAATAGTGTTTATCAAACTTTCACTATACTTTTGTAATTAAACTTAGCGGGAAGTTACAGGGATTTAGGGTCAATCGTTTTCCAAAAATTCTTTTTTTTAATATAGTCTTCTATTTATTTATTCATGTAAGTTTAATAGATGTAAGTGACACAAATTATCAATAACTTTTCCAATAAGAGCTATTAATAAATTATGCAAACCGCAACAGCTGTTAGACCTAATAGAATCATGTAAACAATAACCTCAAAAACCAAAGTTTATAAATCAACACACAGGACGTGAAATAAATAGTAGGGCCTATAACTATTATTCTGTACTTAGACGGACCTCAAACATATAAAATAAAGCAAAACTACGTACAAAATTATTTTATTGGTATTTGGAAAAAGTGAAGGATGAATTTAGGCCTAGTAAAATTGTGTGTTCCATCTGTTTATAGTTGAATCCAATCAATTTTTAAAGAAACCAAAAGTCTTAATTAAATAAAGTTATTAGAACCATTACAATGGTATTTTATATTACCTTAAAATAATTCACTCACCAATCAGGCGGCGACCCATGGTAAGCCAATGCAAATAGATTATTGTATACTTATTTTCACGGAAATGACAATTTAACGGTGGCCTATACATAGCTATTGTAAGGCAAAGATCGAAATAGACACGACCAACCCCAAAATTTGAATTACAGCGTGAGTTGTAATTTCACCATTAATGTTTAAATAATCAACATTTCAAGCAATACCTGATACTAAATTTGCCAAATTGGTTGCAAATAAACCTGTTTTTGTTCATTGTATGCCTAACCTAAAAATATGTTGAGTTTTTTTTTATAAAAACCAGCTGTTTTATTTATAATATCTATTCTAACAACAGAAGTTTGAATTGAATTACAATAGAATTTTTCGTTGATTTTTACTTTCTCCACCCTATACGTAGTATATGGAGAAAGTATTGTTTTCGTAAAAATGTTCGAATTTGAATTTTCAGTTGAATTATCTGTTTTGGTGCTCCCAGAACCCCAAAATATTTTTAGTGGAATTTTTTGTTTTGGTGCTCCCTGAACCCAAAAAAGTGTTTTTAGAGTGGTGTCTGTCTGTCAGTCTGTCAGTATGTATACACGACCAGAGAGGACACTATTGGTCCGATTTTCATGAAATTTGGTATGTAGGTGCTAAACCCTAATATCTCCAGGCGTTTTTTTCATTTTTTGGAATTTCTAATTTTTAGGGTAATTTACCCCTAAAAACCAATAAAAAACGACAAAAATGCAGATTTCTCAAAAACGGCTCTAACGATTTTGATCAAATTTTCAGTATTTATAGATGCCAAACAAAATGACACCACCCGATTTTATCAAAACTTCGGCGTTTTATAATTATGGGGAAATGTTTAAAAATAAACAAGTTTGTGTTGTCAATCTAGCATCGCGGCGGCGGCCGCACGGAGTAGCACCACGGTAGCGAGCACGGCCAGTAATTCAAAGGTCGCGCGATCGAATCCCGCCTGGGACAATATTTTTTTTATACGATTGACCTATTTTTTATTATAGGTAGAATATTATTTTTTTGTTTTGTTCTCAAAAGTAGTAAATAAAATGATTAAAAACAATATTATTTTGACTACAGTAAGTTGGGAGAAAGTTTGTGTCAGTTAACTGATACCGTTTATTATATTATAATAACCGAAGGAAACAGTCTAGTATATAACACCAGATCTTTGACTTATAATACAGTAAACATTTTGTTTTCTTTTACCTAAACTAAAAAAAAAACGGTTAGTTGTGAAAAATGATTACCTGATTATAAATTTGCCAAATTGGTTGCAAATAAACCTGTTTTTGTTCATTGTATGCCCAACCTAAAAATATGTTGAGTTTTTTTTAATAAAAACCAGCTGTTTTATTTATAATATCTATTCTAACAACAGATGTTTGAATTTAATTACAATACAGTATGAATTTTTCGTTGATTTTTGTTTGTTAATCGAACATAAAAAGCTGTTGTTAAAAATAATAAACTGATTCTAAATTTGCTAAGTTGGTTGCTATGGTAATGAATGTAAACAAACATGTGTTGCTAAACCTTTGATCAGAACAGCTTTTTTATAAGAATTTTCACAATTTTTTCGCCTTAAAAATACAAGTTTTGCTAAATCCTTCTTAAACTTAAACATAGGCCTACTTAGTGTGCTTCTGTGACCCCATAAGAATATATCTTTGCACTTTCTTATTCGTATCTTAATTAGTGTTTGCTCCAAGTAGATTCTATATAGGACAAAGCCTCTTATATATAGATAGATTATAAAGAGGTTGAATTATTAAACAAAATAATATGCAGGTTTTTACTAAGCGAGTAATCCTTATAAATAAAACTGAGAATCTGTGTGTGTGTGTGTGGGTCGCCGTACGGACAAATTATAGAGAGTTAAGCCATGAAATTTTCAGGAAATGTTCCTTAGGTAATGTAGTTTTGCACCTATGTCTTAGTTTTTTGTATTTCCTCTAGGGCTTTGACCCACGGGCACCCAAAAAAATGCAATGTTAATCTTATGGAGTGAAAAAGACGTAAAAATCAAAACATTTGTCTGCTATTAAACTAACACAGCTGTGGTATATACTGTTTATTTTAATTCACTGCCATCTAAATTAGACATATGGGTTAAATATTGATATGCCAAACAATTAGATTATGTGTATAAAATATTAGTTAAATTCACTGATTGTCGAATCCATTTTTTTCTTCTTTATTGTTGATTCAGTGTTGATTCAGTAATCAGCTGTAGTCTCTAATATTTTCATTAAAAGTTTATTTCAAATTTTAAATCAATTATTAGTATATTTCCAATTTTTAGGTTAGGTTTTTTTTTATTAAAGTGTAGGCCTTGCTGACTACACAACGGGTTCCAACAGGGAGTGTGTGGGGGAGGGGGTTGGCGTGCGGAGCACGCAGGGGTCTCCCCTAGTAGAAAATAATTCCCGCACGCACTGATGGGTCCCCTAGTAACAAACACATACAATGCCCAAGTGTTATTTTCATTCAGACTCAGCGCCTACAACTGCACGAAGTAAAGGAATATAATTGTGCTGTAGGAAGGGGGAAGTAAATGTTTACAAAACGAAAATTATCTTCGGATAAGAAAGGTGCATTGTTTTGGCGAATACGCAATGAATGGGTTCAGCTATTGCAGGGGGCCTTGATGGGTGACATTGATCGTCTGTAGGAACACATGGCGCATGACGCCTAGTACGAGCCAGTGTTGTGTGTTCTGTGTTGTGAGAAGGTTGTTGTCGTCGTTTGTGCGGACTGTGTACAGTCGACTTGTCATAAGTAAGTAGGCAAACACCTACAGCTGTTGTTCAGCTATTAGGCTACTTTACAAATAGGAATGTCTATTTTTAGTCTTTAGCATAACATTTAGGAAAGTTATAGCATTATATGTCAAAAAATATAGCCTACACCATTGTTCCCTGTGATTGTCTAGTAAGCGAAATTTTAATTGGAATTGGCAGTTTAAAATAATTGGTTTATGTAAACTTTGAATTTAAAAATTCGAATTTATTATTGCAGTATGTAATTTACTTGGTTTATCTTCTCAAAATGTATCTCATGATTAAATATAATCTCTCAAATCCTTATTACACATCTAGCTATTAAACCAATCGTTTGATTTTTGCAAAACTGGAACGCAAGTTTCGTTTTCTCTATGTTTTAATCGCTGTGTTTTCAGAACACCTCACGTATTTTTAATACTGAGGTGTTAAATGTATTACAGAAGCTTGTAAACCCAAATAATTGTGATTTTCATAAATTCCAGAAATATTTCAACTACCGAATACATTGTCTAAGTGGCGGAAAATATTTTCTGAACGGGCGTGGAGCGTGGTACAACGTCAATTAAAATTAGGTCATGTCCTTAATTTAAAAGATTTTTCGAACATCAGCGGCAAACTGTTGCAATGCTTTTAGTTTAAGGTGGAGTCAATTCAAAAATGGTCTGTCGGTTTCTGAACTCCCGAAGGAATGGAGATACTGTGGGCTGTGCATTTCAAAAACATTTACCATTGTAGCTCTTGTGGGATCGGCTGTGTGAAAACTTTTTTCAAACCATTAATTTAACCCAAACCAATTTTTTTTTAGATCTCAATAAGTCAATTTTAGGTTAGTGTGTGACAGTTTAAGTGACAGGGAAATTTTATTACTGGTAAATCTGGGCACGCGTCAAAACAGTTTCCTGTTTAATAACAAGTGTTATGTGAAAGATGAAGGCACCGATATGGGAACCACCCTGTCTAGTTTTATTGCTAATTTTTTAAATGAGTTCGTTCTTCTAAATAAAGGCTAAAAATATCTATGAAATACTTTCCGCGAGTGAGAATTTGTTATGTGGATGACATTTTTGCAGTGTTTGATAAAATCGAAAATCTTGAATAATTGTGCGACATCAATGGATTTTGCCCGACCATAAAGTTTACCACGGAAATTGAAAAAGACCATTTCTGGATGTCAATGTGTATAAGAAAAACAATGAATTGTCGTTTAGTGTATATATAAAGCCCACACACACAAACAGATATATAACTGAGGATTCACCCCATTCATCGGCACATAAAAGAGCTGCTTTTAATTCTATGGTTCACAGATTAGTTAATTTGCCGTTATCTAAGGACAACTACGAAAACCAATTGAAATGTATTTATGGTGCTATGATATGTAATGGTTATTCTAAAGAACGAATAGACAATATAGTAAAACAAATTAAATTCAAGACAATTAAGGAATCGAGATCAACCCTGGAAAGCAACAAACCCCAACAACGATGGCTTAACAAAGGTATCTCCACCATTGTGGAGAAAAAAATCGCTAGAGAAATATTCAAATTTAATTATAGCCTAGCTTTGTCAGCTGAAAATAATTTTGATAAAGTATTAGGAAAACCTAAAGATAAAATTCAAGAACAGGACAAATCTGGAATGTGTTGTATAAACTGTGAAATGTGTCCGAAGTAATATATTGGCCAAACCAGAAAAAGCATGAAGACAAGAACTAAAGAAAATTTTTTATCAGTTAAAGTACAATAGGCCAGATAAATCTTTTATGGCTAAGAATTGTTTAGATAACAACCATAATTTTAAAATAGAAACATCTGTATTACTGAAAAATGTAACTAAACTTAACACAATAGATGCTTGGGAAACTTTTTATATGAACAAATATCATAAAATAACGAATTAAGGCCTATACAAAATGCTATACTACTATAAACAAACATAATGTATTGTTTGAGATTATTATTAGTTTAGTAATTTGTTTAGTGATATAGTTAATGTTATGCTAATTATCATAACTCTAAGAATAACGCCTTACTACTGGAACCTATTCTTAAGGCTTGGCAGACCCAGCCGCCATCTTGAATTTCAACTCCCATAAGAGCAATTTTAAACGGGTAGCAAGGTTACTAAAGTAATAACGATCAGAAAATTATTCTGAATTTTCAATTTAAAGGTTAGGACAGTCCGAATGTGAATATCAGTTAGTTTTTTAAATTTGTTTTTAACTAAATCTGTTATTTAACTTAACACAAAATCAAAGTTTGCGATTTTTTGTCTTATTCAAAAATGCCAATATAAAAAATGCAAAAAGCTCACAACATTCGAAGTTTAATTACCTTTCAAATAAAAGTAATTTCGATAAATTATTGGCTAATTTATTACTAAAAAATCTGCTTTATTGTGGAAGCATGTACGTGCTGAACTCAAAAAGTAACATTTATTTTGATTTAAAGCGGCCTACACACGGTCAGTTTGGTGTGTCACTTCTAACTGAACGCAACAATCGCCTCCACACGCTCACTTCTGTGTGTCAGTTCGACCTGCCATCCACGAGTAAAAAACCGCCGTGAACGGATATACGTTAAGGCCGTGTGTTTATTTACGTTTTATGATACATGTTCATTACGTCTGCTCCAGTAAACGAGAAAGCAACCGGAAACGCAACCGCTTCTCACTGTATCCCTATCTACAGTAAACAGTGCAATTTATTGCAGCTGAACGCTTTGACATTGCCCCATTTCAAACCATTAGTATATTTTTTGTAATTGAGTGTTGAAAAAAAAACTGAATATTCTTTATAAAATTTCGGATACAGCTTGCAAATTATTTTTCATTATTAATTTTTTATTGTGTTAGGAGAAAAATTCAAACTTTGTACTTACAAAATGTCAATTACATAAAAAATCAAAAGCATTTAAACAAAATGTAAATTGCAAGACGGATGCGTATTGTGACTGTGCTTAAAATGAGACCTTGCAAACAGTTTTATGATAAAAAGTAAACGAAATAAATGGTTTGAAATTTAACATTACTCTTATGGGATAAAAATCCAAGATGGCCGCCACTACAGCAGACCCTTAAGCTTTGAAACAACCCTTAAAACAAAACACATGAATTGTAATACTTCCCTTAATGCTTTAGAACTGAAATTGTATACTTTTATTTCTTACATATACATGAAAAAGTAAACTAGATTTTCATTTTACTGCGTGCCGCTAAGGGTTAAAAATTTGAATACAACCCCCGAAACGATAAACATTATTGTTTTAAACTTTATTTAAATATAGAGAACTGAAATTATGACAATTTAAATTTCATACAAGATACATAGAATAGATAGATTCTTATAAGTTCTTATATGTCGCGTACTGGCAATAGGTGAAAATGGAATAAACACCCCTAAAAAAGTAAATATAGGACTTCCCACAAATGTAAAGAGCTGAAATTCGGCACTTATTAATGTTAAGTGTTGAATAGGAAAGAAATACTAATACCAGATAAAAATAATGATCAAATTTCGGATTAAACCAATATAACCAACGATTTATTCATGACAGTTTTCACTTCTGTCGACAGTTCCACGACTGCTTTCTTAATTTTGTTTGGACAAAAGAGCTGGTTACGCTGTCCAGCCCTTAGGAGTCGGCCTAAGTAATTTTTGTTTTACCAATAGCTCTTCAATTAGCGATAATCCTTTTAAAAGAAACGGTTCCTTATTTATAATTCAAACCGATACCTGAGTTTTACTGAAATGTTTGTGGAGTCCGTGGCAGTAACAGTTTCGAAAACACGAGCTAGAAAAATTAAAATAACAGGTTTCACAAAACGTTCTTTTCGTCATCTTGACCATAACTAGGTCGTAGATTATTAGTTGGGTCGAATCGTGGCACAGTTCTTTGCATCGCCGGCGCTAATAGTTTCTCCTTACACCTCAAAGACAATGAATTAATCCATCCAGCGGTGATATTGATCAACCACAGACAATAGCAACACTCGGTTGGCAACCTAATTCGACGCCATGTGCTGTTGACACTACTTGCTTAATCTTGCTTTTGAAATTAGAACCAATCACGCCTGCAAAAAGCAAATGCACTTTAGTTCCAGATCCAGTTCTTATTATTAGCCAATTTTCATAGAGAAGTTGAGCTGTGCAGTGACTCTTATGGTGAGAATTAAGGTCGGGAGTAGTCAATGAGCACCTTTCATGGTTTCCAGAAAACGTTTTATGACGTCAATAAAAATTGTATAAATATATGTATACTAGCTGACCCGTACGGCGTTGCCCGTGGTGGTTGGTATTTTCAGTTTGTTTAACGTAATTGTATTCTTTATAAGTATTCAGTCAGTGAGTGGTATTGGGCTTTTATATATATATAGATCTTAAATAATAAAAGCACTATTTTCATAATAATAAAAGATCTGAAATTATGATTTTAGTAACTTCGATCAACCCAAAACAATCCTAAAATTTCGAATTTTTTCAAACCCTATCTTATTGAGCACCTATGACCCTAGAGGAAGCTACATACCAAATTTCATTCCAATCCATTTGGTAGTTTTGAAGAAGTCGTTTTTTAATAAATTTGATAACCCCAAACCCCTCTAAAATTTCGAATTTTTTCAAACCCTTTCTTAGTGAGCACCTAAGACCTTAGAGGAAGCTACATACCAAATTTCATTCCAATCCATTCGGTAGTTTTGAAGAAATCGTTTTTTAACAACTTTGATCCCTCCAAACCCCCCTAAAATTTAAAATGTTTTAAACCCTTTCTTAGTGAGCACCTATGGACCTAGAGGAAGCTACATACCAAATTTCATTCCAATCCATTGGGTAGTTTTGAATAAGTCGTTTTTTATTAACTTTGATTCCCCCAAACCCCCCTAAAATTTCGATTTTTTTTTTCAAACGCTTCCTTCGTGAGCACTTATGGCCCTAGCGGAAGCTACATACCAAATTTCATTCAAATCCATTCGGT
>JAGFPH010006749.1:17809-31245 GCA_018207615.1 Philaenus spumarius
TAAAATTTCGAACTTTTTCAAACCCTTTCTTAGTGAGCCCCTATGGCCCTAGAGGAAGCTACATACCAAATTTCATTCCAATCCGTTTGGTAGTTTTGAAGAAGTCATTTTTTAATAACTTTGATCACCCCCAAACCCCCCTAAAAATTCGAATTTTTTCAAACCCTTTCTTAGTGAGCACCTATGGCCCTAGAGGAAGCTACATACCAAATTTCATTCCAATCCGTTCGGTAGTTTTTTAGAAATCGTGATGAGTGAGTCAGTGAGTCAGTGGGTTTTCGCTTTTATATATATAGATATGTGTTCGCACTCTAACGGCCGCATTTTCCGTCCGATTTGGTCCACACGACGGTCGGGATGCAAATTCACGAAGCAAGTTTGTCCGCTGCGAGCGAAGCGAGTCCTAGGCCGCGAAGTCTAGGCGCAAACGCGCAAAGCAAGTTTATTTTCGACGTTATAGCTAACCTAATTCCCCCAAAATCGATCAAAACGTAAAAACCCATAAGAGTACTTCTGCGAGGGGGATTTGACCACAAATACGATTGGTCCACTGCGACCTGAACGAAGCAACGTTTGAGCCAGGCTGGGGACTGAGGTGCAAACAAATTCTACACATGTATTTCGTACACTAACCATTCGTCATCATGACGAAGATGTTTTCATTAACTCACAATGATGGAAGGGCAGCATAAAAACAACACTACAAATTTTCAACTCCAAACTACAAGCTGTAGGAAAGGGAAAGTCTTTAGCTCTCTCGTAGACAAAAACATTTTAGTTATAATCCATCGTAAAATTTACGAATGTTTAGTGATCTAAGGTAAATATCGGCTGCATTTTCCCACAAAACAGTACCACATCTTAATATCAATTCAAAATAAACGTGGTAGGCTACACCATTTTACATGTGTCCATCATTACACATTTTCTTAAAACGAAATAAACGTTATCAGTTAACTGACACAAACTTTCTCCCAACTTACTGTAGTCAAAATAATATTGTTTTTAATCATTTTATTTTTTACTAAATTTTAGAACAAAACAAAAAAATAATATTCTACCTACGACAATCGTATAAAAAAATTATTGTCCCAGGCGGGATTCGATCGCGCGACCTTTGAATTACTGGCCGTGCTCGCTACCTTGGTGCTACCCCGTGCGGCCGCCGCCGCGATGCTAGATTGACAACACAAACTTATTTATTTTTAAACATTTCCCCATAATTATAAAACGCCGAAGTTTTGATAAAAGCGGGTGGTGTCATTTTGTTTGGCATCTTAAGGGTCGGCTCTAGTAAAACAGAAAGCAACCTGCGACTCCAGCGTAGCGGCGGTAGGTTACGCGGACATTGCTCATCCTAAATCCATTTAAAACCCGAAATTATTCAAATAGCGTTTTCAAAAAAATACCAAACTCTTGGGGACAAAATTCTTCATCCGAATGGCTTGATAATTTTTCGCTATAATTAATAGTTACATCGTAAAAAAATATTTAAAGTCACCCAATAGCGGCGGTAGGTTACACGGACATTGCTCAGCCTAAATCCATTTAAAACCCGCAATTGTTCAAATAGTGTTTTCAAAAAAATACCAAACTCTTGGGGACGAAATTCTTTATGCAAATGGCTTGGTACTTTTTCGCTATAACTAATAGTGACAACATAAAAAATTATTAAAAATTAATTTTTTAAATTGTTAATAAATATTAAACAAAACGTTTTTCTTAATTTTGGAAAAGCCATTTGCATGCGTATTGGCCATAGCTTTAAAATGACATATCGTTCATAATTATCCGATCAAAAATAAAGGAAAAATATGGATTTTAATTTAACATTGGTCTTATGGAGTATCAACCAACATGGCCGACAGCTAGAGCCGACCCTTAAGCACTATAAATACTAAAAATTTGATCAAAATCGTTAGAGCCGTTTTTGAGAAATTTGCATTTTTGTTGTTTTTTATGGGTTTTTAGGGGTAAATTACCCTTAAAAATTAAACATTCCAAAAAATTAAAAAAACGCCTGGAGATATTAGGGTTTATTCAAATTTCATGAAAATTGGACCAATAGTGTCCTCTCTGGTCGTGTATACATACAGACAGACTGACAGACAGACACCACTCTAAAAACACTTTTTTGGGTTCAGGGAGCACCAAAACAAAAAATTCCACTAAAAATATTTTTGGGTTCAGGGAGCACCAACACAGATAATTGCATTAAACCATTTTTTGGGGTTCTGGGAGCACCAAAACAGATAATTCAACTGAAAATTCAAATTCGAACATTTTTACGAAAACAATACTTTCTCCATATACTACGTATAGGGTGGAGAAAGTAAAAACGTATAACATTCATCTCATTTTTTAAAATAAAATTCAAATGGTTATTCCACTTTAAATTATCGTCAGTATAAATACCTAAAAATGTAAGATTAAACTGTCGAACTGATAACATCCTCTCATCAATTCATCTAGGAGGATTGTATCGAGAAAATAGAACAGGACTTGGGATCACAAAAGTATTTTAATAATTATACAAATTTTGTAATACTGAACAATGTTTATCATAATAAATTTAAGGCATACAAATTTAACTCTCACACCTAGAAATGTATTGTTTAGCTATGTTTGTCAAATATTAAATTTAAAACAGCAAGGAAAACTGTAAAAGGGCTTATTGTTTTGTTATAACACAATATAGGGAAGTCGCGATATTAACGCTCTCAGTTACAAATAATGTACAATAAAGTCTTTGTTTAGTTTAGTAAAGATGCACACGTGCTCGAGTGTATGTGTTTGAGCGTACGTTAGCGGCTCGTGTGTACTGTTGCCGCAAGACAAGGAAGTCGTACTGTTTGTCAAAATGTTGTAACCATAGAACGTGTTATCTTTCAGTTTAAGGCCATTGTTTAAAGTTTAGCCAGATAAACAAAAAACGCTCTGCGCAAACATCATTGTCTTGACGTGTATAGCCTACATTTTATACTTTTTTTGCCTTTTGTAGACTGTAACTGCTGATCTATCCGGGAATGCTTTAAACCTACCATATTTACATACTTTAGCACAATATACCTGCATTGAGGAGCCTTGAGTACAGACAGAAGACAGTATTATTAAACAGCTATCCTTGAAGTTCTTGAAGCGACCGTGTGATCTGAATTGTTTTTACAGTAACTTCCTGAATATTAAATAAGCAAAGAATTCAAACATTTCTACCTCACTTTTATTGTGCTGTTAACCTTGTCTTATCAATTGCGCAATGCACACGTGGGGCTTCTTTGCATGGCAGATGACAGCTGATGGTTTTAGGAATCGAAAGAAAAAAATACGAGTAAGAGCGTTAAATAAATGAAGTCCGTTAGTGTTCTTTTTTAAATTTTGGTCTGGGACACAGAAATGAATATAGCGTATAAATGCAAGTGTGATTTGGAGTAATATTTCTAGGAAATATTGTGGCAGTAATTTAGACAGATATTGTTATTTATAAATTGTAGGGAGTTTGAAATACTATGTGTACTAGTAAGCCCCCGTGAAAAATCACAGGCTGATTAATTGGATACACATCAGAAATACACAATTTAAAAAACAAACTATTTACAAACAACATTAAGGCCTACTTATCTAGGCCTACCTAAACATAACCCCAAACTACTGTATAATCTACACTGAGTTTGTTTAAGTATTACAGATGATGGGTGAAATCAGCTGTTAAACGAAAAGGCTATCTCTTCTTTAAATTTGTATAAAAAAAATATATTGATAAAAGGTTGTATTTATTTATAGTTTATAATGTCAAAGCAAATATTATAACGTATATTATAGCATAGCATTCATTAGTTCTAGGCTATAACTCATATTTAAAAAAATCAACCTCACAAGAAATTATAATGATTGAAGTTGTAAACATAACCCCAAACTATAATCTACACTGGGTTTACAGATGATGGGTGAAATCAGCTGTTATATCGTATGTTACTCAAGTACGTACGCTCGTACACTCGCTTTTATAGGAGTCGATTATATAAAAATGTAAAGAAAATATTACTAAACAGTTACTATGAAAAAGTTCAAAAACACAAATTGGTTAGATATTGAGATGTTATAATTATTATTCAGATAATGTACTATAGTTTAAAGTACAGTATAATCAAACGATAACAGGCAAAGATTGAAAATTTTAGAATAGACAATTTAAAATTGTACCACTATCAAAATAAGACAAGTATTTGACAGTGTAGTATAGAAATTGAAGAGCTCATTAAATTCACACGTATAAAGGGATTGGGCAATGTAAAACGAAACTTAGTGTGACATAATAGTAATTGACTTGGATATTAAAATAACTTTAACTTTTATATTTAACAGGTTGACTGCTGTGGAACACAATGTTGTGTGTCAGTTATTTAGTCCTTCTAGGATGTGAGACACATTTCGATGTCTGACTGCAACAGTTAATACAAAGACTAATAAATTAAATCTGACTGTGTATTCAAGAGAAAACATACTGAACTTGTAATAGTTATTTGTGTACCTAGGGTGCAAAGTTGAGTTTGTCACAAGAGATAAAAATTTCAAGTTTATTGAGGATGACAAATTAAACGTGTACCCGTAGTACACATAACATTTTTCCTACAGCTACGTTTTATATTAGTGTTTTAGTTTTTAAAAAGATCTGTTTTACAGGCGTTGGTCTCACGACTATACAAATTTCAAAACATAGACTACATCAGCTGATTACTTTGCGCAAAGTAAACAGCTGGCGCGCAAAAAGTTTTAGAAATGAATACAGGTTGGTTGCCGCCAAATCCAACTGTTTGCGCGGTAGCCGTTAGGCAAAGCCAACTGAAAATGTCCACCCGCTCATCAATCCTTCGCGCCAGGTGTGAGTGAGACAGAGAATGGCTGGCTTATTCTCTGTCTCACTTACACTTTCTGTATCGACGGCAGTAGCGCTCTCGTCGCTACCTAACGGATGCCGCGCTAACCTTGCCAGATTCAAATAAAACTAGGCCGAATCTTTAATATGGGCGTTGCGCTTCTTATAAGTCTTCAAAGGTCTAAGTAAACTATTTTAAAGCAAGTTACAAAATGAGGAAGCACATGTCCATTTCACCGGTAGCGTGACGTGAATAAACCCAAACAGCTATTGAGTTTAAACCTTTGAATTTAATTCTGCCTACATTATTTCGTCGATTTCTTCTTCTTTTACTATCAGCTGTTATGGTTTATATTAGTACTTGTGTAAACCAATGAAGAAGAAGAAATCGTCGACGAAATTTAAAACGCAAAGCGTCTCTCGTTGTCGCGGGTTCGTATATTTTACCTCACGGAAAAAGTGTTCGGTGCGCCCAAAGAATTTTTCACTTCAAACAGAATAGTTGTTATTAGTTATTGAATTTAAAATATTTCTTATTATGTTACAATTTTTCTCATCAACTTCTGGTACACAAATATCTTATCTTCTAAAGCGAGAGATAATTGTCTGTCTGCTAAATGGATCTGGAATCTCCGTCTAAGGATTTTTGATTTTTTGATTTTATATGGGGCTTCTGGCCACGAGAAATCGATTGGAAATGGTCACCAGTCTGGAAAAATTCGTTTTCTACGTCTTTTTATTAAATTAAAAAGTGAAATTTGTCCATTTTAAACAGTACAAAGCACAGCTGATGCAAATGTTTCCAATGTCATTACAATAATCATCTGTTTTCTTTTAAACGAAGCACAGCTGATGCAAATGTTTTCAATGCCATTACAATAATCATCTGTTTTCTTTTAAACTGTATTTTATTAGAGGTAAGCCTAATGTTTGTTGTACCTATTTATAGTTACCATGGCAACGAATACTTCTGCTAAATAAACATACCCTTTATTTAGTTGTTTAATGTTATAGGCCTAACCTAAACGATGTTCACGGAAATTTGCAATAATAGTTATTGACGTGAGCGAACTAGGCCCTAGGCCTAAATCGATATTGAAATATTAAACTTTAATTTAGGCCTGACTTATTTCTGAGGCATAGCGTTGAGATTATGGTTAATCCTTTAAACTGTATTTTTATTACAGGTAAGCCTAATGTTGTATATACCCTTTATTTAGTTGTTTAATGTTATAGGCCTAACCTCAAAACTCAATAATCCAATATTTATTATTGAAATCATAGCCCTGCTTATAATCGAGCTTTAGCTCGGTCTCCTGGTACTTATTTTTATAAATTAACTAGTGGACCCGGCAATGCTTCGCTATTGCTTAATTTGAAACTTTGAAAGCCTGTAATTCGTATCCCGTGTAATTCAACATCCTGTAATTCGTATCCCGTGTAATTCAACATAGGCCTAATGATTGTTACACATAATTAATAAAACAACTGATTTGAATCAAAAGTTTAATACAATTTTAGGTTAGGCCTTTAAAACCTATGAAATACAATAATTAAAACATCTAATATTACAATTTAACATTATATTATTGTTACACATTATAAATAAAACAGCTTATTTGGACCAAAGGTTTAACACAATTTTAGGTTAGGCCTATTATTATAAAATCAACACACTTTTTTTGAAAGAGTTTGGAATAATCACCATAGTAACCAGAATAACACATTAATAAATACGAATCAGCTGTTTCATCTGTTATATGGATGCTTATGGGAGGGATGAATTTTCGCATTTTCTACCCTTTAAATTCAAAATTTTGCAAAATCCTTTCTTAGTACGCCTCTACATTATTGGACGGATGTACCTTCCAAATTTCAAGTCTCTAGCTTTAATAGAATCGGCTCTGCGTTGATCGTCAGTCAGGACATTGCATTTTATATAAGAGACTTTTTCAATGTGAGGCTTTCTCACACATAAAACCTTTACAGTCTGGAAGGTCAAGTGACGACAAACATATTTCGTCAAACCATTTCAAATAAAACTCAATAAAGAACTTTCAAATTTGTCTAAGATAAACAACAGCGTCTCTGAATTGAAGTTCATCTCTATGAAATTAGTTTGTCTTAGAAAATTCAGGGATAGGGATATCCACAAATTAAATTCACGTGTTAATTACAAATTTTTCGTGACTTATCATTTCAAAACTTCTTGTTTATTTCTAATGTTTCTGGACCTGGAGTTGCTTTCGTGACTGATATGAGTGTTTGCTGTTTGATCTTACTGCACCGTTTCCAGTGTTTTGGTTTTTTGCTCTGCTTTTTATTTTCTGGTTTTTTATTTGAGTATGTAGGCCTACATATGAATGGTTGGGTCTTGTGTTGTATAGGTGTTGATTGCTGCAATGATTCTTTATTTTGTCAAATTGAATATAGGTGGGTTGTTAACAATTGATTTTGTTGCGTTTTGATAATTTTGTTTGTTTGGTTATTTTATTAAAAAGTTAACATTTTTTAACAAATAAAAATGAAATTCTGCAGAGAACTGGTTATAAATGGAAAATGTACCTAATGATAATTTGTTACTTCTACTTTGCCTATCGTTACTTTGTTTTGGGGATGCTCGATAAGCAAATGAGTTCAATCTCTCTTATCTCTGAACACAGATAATGTTTGCGCATGTATGTACTATAAACATCTGGAATGTACACACAAAAGTACTTAGTCGAACAATGAGTGTTGATGATAATTACTGCGTATAGGAGAGGGAATCATAATTCAAAAGAAATAAATACACTCAGAATCTCCTTTTTACACTAAAACCGAAGGAAATTCTTTCTGGAGATTTTTTCCCAGACCGGCTTTAACTGTTGACTTTCACGTACATAATTTAGAAATTAACTAGACCAAATTAAGACCTTAATTTAGATTCGACTCGAAAATTACAGTACCTTCCCGCCGTCGCTTTTGTTGTGGTTTTACTAACAACTTGCGTAGGCTTTATAATTTCATTTATTTCTTAGGCCTTGTCCACACTAGGAGACAAAGTCTCGCGATTGTCTACAGACTTTGACTCGTGTCCACACTCAAATGTTTATCTCTGGACAGTTTGTTGGTAGACATGGCTGAGGTGGAGGCGTGAGATTTTTGCAGAGGGGCCTCGATTTGGGAGTCAGTGCTTCTGCTTCTAATTGATTCTGTTCCTTCTAGCAGAAATAATAACTGGTTGTAGGCGAACCAAGCACTCTTGACACGAGATGGCCCGTTTTTCATGGCCTGACAAATCGCTTTATGTTCTCGCCGGAAAGATGTATTTAGAAAGTGAATTTGTATTAAATCACTCACTGACACTTCGTATTACCGAGCCGTAAGTTTGTTTGGGTTTTTATAATCAGGGGATATAACGTCCCATAAACACATTGACCTTTGGTAATCTTCACAATAAAAAATACTACTTTTCCGTTGAGCCACATTTTGTAACTAAAAACGTAAAACGTTCACTCAAGGGTTTCGAGACAGAGACAGTCCTCAACACGTCCACACTACACTTACTGCGCAACATTGTCTGCCGATTGTCTCAGATCTCCCATTTCTGTCGGGAGACGAACATTCTTCGATTTTGGTCTCCGAATGGTCTCTAGATATGGTATTTGTCTCCCGATAGTCTAGAGACAATCTAGAGACATTGTTTTAGGCCCAAATCGCAAGACATTGTCGTCTAGTTTTGACAAGGCCAATGCTCCCATAAAAAATCGACTCATTTTTTACCACTGTGTTTCATATCTTCATTCGAGAATTTAAATAGGAAAGATGAGCTGTGCAGTGACTCCATGGTGAAACCTAAGGTCGGGAGTAGTAAATGAGCACCAAACATGGTCCCCAGAACAAATTTTCGGATGTCATTATAAAATGTATAAATATATAGGCCTATGTATAGAGGTCTATATGTGTTCGCACTCTGATGGCCGCGGTTTACTTCCTTTTTGGTCCAAATTTGGTACGACAAATTGGTTTTCTAAGTCACTCACACGAGTTGGTTAGCCAAAAAATAAAAAAAAACGGAAGTAACCATTTTTTAAAATTTTTCTAACCAAAATGAAACATTTTTGACGTTTATCTAAAATAAAAACATACTTCTGAGATTATTCTGCACATTTTGTTTTTTTACACGACACAACAAAAATCTATAAAACGTTTGTCCTCCGCTGCGAGCGAAGTGAAGCGGTTCCTAATCCGAGGCCACAAGGTCGAACAAGCGATTGGAACAAAGCAGTACATCAGGCTGAGGTGGAAACCAATTCTACTAACACATTTCGTATTCAACGCCTTCGTGAGTAGACCAATTTGCCAAATAGTTGAAACCCTAAAACCAATAAACTCGGTTTTGTAAATTCACTCAATATCAATAAACATAAATTGTTCTTTCATCAGTCTAGGCCTAACCTAAAATTGTTGTTTGTGGGTTTAATTTATTTTACCTGTCTTAACGGCAACATACATCCAATAATTTTAGATTAATAATTTTAATGTATTGGAATAATTACATATTCCAATACATTAAAGTTATTGTATTTATGTTGCAGTTAAGGCAGGTAAATAAAAAATTAAATATACACACAATAATTTTAGGTTAGGTCTAGACTGATGAACGAACTTTTTATTTTTATTGAATGTATCTCAGCGCTTGTCGATAATATCTGAACTACGCCGGACGTAACTGATAGTCTCTTAAGTATTTAAATTTATAAACCAAAACGATATTTAAATTAATTGATAAATGTTTCTTGAATATACAGGGTGGACCAGCTAAAGTATGACAGTAGCTAACTTTTAAATACAAATACAATAATTTTAATGTATTGGAATATGTAATTATTCCAATACATTAAAATTATTAATCTAAAATTATTGGATGTATGTTGCCGTTAAGACAGGTAAAATAAATTAAACCCACAAACAACAATTTTAGGTTAGGCCTAGACTGATGAAAGAACATTTTATGTTTATTGCATGTATTTACAATGAATGGCCATTCAACTGTTTACCATCTTAGCTTTGATGTTATAATAAATTCTACACCTTTATTATTATAACATTTATAACATTAAACGTATGGAAACAGTAAATATTTTTATAAAAAACAATCTAATAATAAACGCCAATTGAAAGATTCAAATTGGGGGTGTATGTTGCCGTTAAGACTGGTAAAAGGCGTGATGACGGTTCCTGACGGAGGTCCCTCGACAGCACACATTTACTTTTTGTTTTGCTCATAACTAAATATGTAAAATGATTAACTTTCTCGATGTTTTAATAATATAGGAGTTTCACACAGGGTACGAAGGCGTTTCAATAAGTAGGCCTACTAACTGTTTTTCTTTTAAATACTGAAAAATTCATGGTAGATAAAATAAACGGTTCCAGGAACTGGCACATACTTTCTCACAAACATATTTAAATAAGTGTAGGAGGGGTAGGAGAGGTGATATTAAAGTAGGAGATTAACTAATAAACTAGTGGACCGGGCAATGCTTCGCTATTGCTTGATTTACCTAACCTAAAATTATATTCAGTTTTTGATCCAAATCAGTTGTTGATCAAAATCAGCTGTTGATCAAAATCAGCTGTTTTAAGCTTTTCATACGAACAGCTGTTTTTTGTGCCCCTGATAAAATCAAAAGAAATCTTTCTTCTTCTTCCTTAAGATTGACCTTCCATAAGATTAACATGGCAACTTTGAGGGCCACTGGGGCGAAGCCCTTAACATACATTGAGCTCATTTTAAGCTAAGCACAACTTCAGAGTGAGCTCTGTAAAATTACACCAAAAACATCAAAATCGGTTAAAAACTCTAGGAGGAGTTCTACTCACAAAATAACCCCTAGCAAATTAATTATGTATAGATAGATATAATTATTATTATCTAGAGAGAAAACTATTATATTGATTTCGAACAAATTTCCACCAAACACGTCAATTAGGCCTGTATAGAGATGCACGAAAAAAAGTTTTGAAAAATTTTGAAAAACAACCCCCCTATTCAGCCAAAAAAACCCCAAAAATCAGTTATTATTATTATTATTATTATTATTAGCTAAACGAGAATTTTTAGAAAGATGCAGGTTTTTGCATACGTTAAGGGTACATACGGTTTTTAGGGTACATTAAGGGCTACAAATCAGCCAAATTTTATCAAAATCGTTAATGCCATTTTTTTTATAAAAAAAATAATAACTGATTTTTTGGGTTTTTTTGCCAAAAATGGGGTTGATTTTCAAAAGCTTTCTTCGTGCATCTATACAGGCCTAATTGACATGTTTGGTGCATATCGATAGAATAGTTTTCCCTTTAGCTTTGTATACATACAGACACACAGACAGACTTTATGTAAAAACCCACTTTTTTTTAACTCAGGGGTCCCACCAAAACGGATATTTCCACAAAAATCTCAACATCGATTTTTTTTGCGATCACTATACTTTCTCTATGCTACAGTATAGTGAGAAAGTAAAAGGATACTGAAAATCAATGTTATTAAAATAATGAGTTTTATGCTAATATAATTTTTTGTTATTATGTTGTGATGTATCTGCTTAATATATTTATTGTTTGAGTAAAGGTACTACATTATGTATACAAGATAAATATTTAAGTACATAGCATAGCAGGGAAACACAGAATATAGATTTTTTGGTAGATATGAACAAGTTTCAAGGTCATTTGTCACTATCAGCTAGATAACAGTGCATTGTACGTGTTGGGTGTACTCATAAATATTTTGCATTATGCATAAATAATTTGATCACGCAGCTGAACCGCTGACGTGAGTAGTGCGAATTTTCAAAATTAAGTTTATATGTTCTGAATATCTGATCTTCCTGCGTGCATGTAATATATTAGTGCTAAGTACATATCTATCTCTATTTAGATATTTATAAATTTTTGCAATACTGATAATTGATAATGTGAGGCATCGTCGTATTAATACAGATATGTAAATATTTCTAAAAACCAATTTGCTTTATTTTGTTTCTTTTACTGCTATATTTTATTCAACGTGCACAGTCTATTAATATTACATAAATTTAACTATTTTATAAATTTATAATGGGTGAACATGGTCAAGCGTGCGTATATAATTTATGAAAAGTAAAAAGAGGGGACTGGTTGTCTGTCAGGCCTGCGACATATCGGATTTTTTGGTAGTCAATCACTTTTACTAAAAATCCCCTCATGCTCAT
Source organism: Philaenus spumarius (assembly GCA_018207615.1). Classification (NCBI taxonomy): domain Eukaryota; kingdom Metazoa; phylum Arthropoda; class Insecta; order Hemiptera; family Aphrophoridae; genus Philaenus; species Philaenus spumarius. Next base: position 29,921 of record JAGFPH010006749.1, read on the forward strand.
TAAGCTCAAGTGTGCATGGGTATAAAGAAAGAAACAAACAAAATGGCAGACAAACTAAATATTGCTTCAATCTCATTAGTTGTATCAATCATAAACGTCAATTCTGCACCAACAAAAACAAAGAAGATAACATTACCGAATCAAATTCTATTTAAAACCCATTAGGCTGTTAAAGAGATATTACAAAGTAGGAAAACTAATTTTAAAACCGTTTGTGAATCGTACCGGAGAGGTTGATTGTGTGGATACGATAAGTATGTCATAATGCGTGAACCATTAGTTTGTATTTTTCTTGATGATGTTAGCTGATTCGAAACAACTGTATTGAACAAAAGGTAAATACAACAGTAACAGTAAAAGGTAAAAGGTAACTTCTATTGACGAACTATTTATGTGCGATAAATCTGTACAAACATAATTGGCGCAATTTTCGTGTATTTCCATGTCTTTGAAACTTTAAAGGCTTCTGGTTGTTGGCTTTTTTGGTTAGCGAACTCGTCCGAGCGATTTAGATAACCAACGTATGTACAAAATTTGGAACAAATCGGGCGTAAAATGCGACCGTTATGGTTCGAACACATATATATAGGCTACCTAACATTTTGAATGACATTCAAAAACGTGTTCTTGAGATTATGACCATTGAATATTGATTACTTAGGTCTGACCATAAGAACCACTGCAATATGTAAATTGGATAATAAATTGTATTGTGGTACTTTACTGAGAATATAGATTATAATATGATTTATATAAGATGACGTGTTGGCGAAAACAATAGGCAGAAACCTAAATAACGTTGTTTTAAAATACTGGTCGTTTAAAAAACGTTATTTTGTGATCACCTTCCTCACTTACGGAAAAAACTTATTTAGTACGGTTTATTTGAGTTTTGCCCAATTTCTCCCATTTGACATTTCCAAATCAAGGGAAGCTGACCAAATGTGCCGTTAGGAAGAAGCGGTTTAGTTCAAGGACTTGGTTGGTCAAGGGTCGAATGAGTGGAAAGTTACTACTAGCATTGAATATACAGGGTGTCTCTGAACTCTCTACCGACCTTTTCAGGTTATTATTCCTGGACCATAGACAAGCCAAAATATCATATTCAAAATTTCGAAAACTCAAAAGTTACTCGTATAGCCGCCATTTTGTTTTTTTCACATAGGAAATTTTAATTCGAGAACGGGTAGTTATAATTAAATGAAATTTGGTATTTAGCTTTATTATCTAAAGACCTAATTACAGAAAAAGAATTATTTTTTTACAATCATTAATTTTAAAATGGCGGCTGCCTAAAAATTTCAAACGTAAATATCTTAAAAACC
>JAGFPH010006749.1:37997-49964 GCA_018207615.1 Philaenus spumarius
TACGTTAAAAAGACTGAAAATACCAACCACCACGGGCAACGCCGTACTCTAGTATATTATAAAGGCGGCTACCAACGTTCATGTATACATGTACAAGTGTACTACGCAAGTGTACATGAAAACCCTGTATGCACCACACGTAACTGTCAACTTGAACGATTTGTGCTTTCTTCGCATTGTCGCGGTGCTTTTTCTACCGTTGTTTGTTGTTGTACATTGTGTTGCATGTTTAATTCCGACCAAACCATGATTCACCACGCACGAAATTTTTAGATGAGTACGCCTATATAAGTTTACACTTCAAAACAGTTTTTCGTTTGATTTTGTGATATTTTCAAGACTTTTAAGGCTGTTAAAACTTTATCCTACCCGAAAGTACTTTTTTTGTTCTACAATAAAACTAAAGAGTAATATAACTTTGTGAAAAGGTTATAAATAATATCGATGGTGTCTAGCAAAAAGGGCCTAACCAACAAAATCTGTACATTCCTGGGTTTTCTTAGTTATTAAATTTTTAAACTATATAACATTTCGTACTCCTGGTTGTTTTAGTAAATATATACATAAATACCTTAGTAAAATTATGCAAAACAGCCAAAGCCGGAGACCAGATATGTAGTCATATCCCGTCAGCTTGGAAGCGAGCCAACCACCATTTGCTTTACTTCCACCCTCCTACCCTCAAACCACAGATTTGATTAGATATCTGGTCTCCCTAGCCTAGATTCGAACCCAGGATCTTCCGATCAGGAAGACGCAACGTTATCCACTAGGCTAAGGCTTGATTAAAGAAAACTTATACAAATGCACAATACTTCAGTTACTTTAGGCCTACTATCGGTATAAATAGTACGTGTAAAGTAAAAGATAGTTTATCAGCATCTTTTAGGAGCGGTTATAACAAGTTTGCTTGGTCGTTCTTAAGTTTGAATCTGTATAGTTTGTATTCGTGAGGGGTTTATGGTTGTGCCTGACATAGAATTTAGAATATTATTATAATAAATTTTGTTGGTTATACCCTTTTTGCTAGACACCATCGATATGTGTTCCTTCTTTAGTGTACTGTAACACATATGTTATTGGTTAGATGTTTACTTGAGTATATGACGTGTGTAATTGCGTAATTATTACAAATATATTGCTGGTAGTAGTACATTTGGGACGGATGACTGAGGCAATAGAGATACCCTTGCACCCAAGTTAGAGTATGTACTTATCCGGTGTATTTTTTTATTATTAACGAAGATGCGCTATTGCAGTGCCCCTTATCGTGAGACCTAAGGTCGGGAGTATTAAATGAGCACCGATCTTGGTACCCAGAACACTTTTTTGGGAGCCATCAAAATTATATATATATGTGTTCGCACTCTAAGGCTTGTTTCACTCATATGCGGCTCCATTCGGTTCCAACCGCACCGAATGGAACATTTCACACATACACGGTTCTCACACTGTTTGTGATTTCTTCCGTACACTCAGTAGTGATAATGGAGAGAAGGCAAGTTGTTGAAATACTTACTGATTTAAATTTTTTTAGTGACATCAAATTAATCATATTTCTGGAAAATGTCCATACAAACGTCTTTACTTGCCTCCTGCGTTTTAAATTTATCCTTATATTTTTCACCAGTTTTGTCCCACAGCACTGGTTTAGATTGCACCGAAGCAATCAGCCGATCCACATCAACGTCAGGTAAACGGCTCATATTTATCAGCAAATTAAAAAAAACAAATAGAGTTCCACTCGCTATCAGGTTAAAACAGAAACTGGGGTCGCCGGAATACTACCCCCCGGAAAACTACTACCCAAGCAGGTTCCTACGTCATTTTGACGTCATAGATCGGGGGGGGGGGGGGTTTTCTACTCACGCACCCACTCAAGTCTAGATATAATTAGAATTAAAAAAAAACTAGATTACTAACCTAAACTGTTTAGTCACAGTATGTTGCCAAGGACAGTTGGCAGATTTCGTGACGTCACGTTTCACCTGGGGGGGTAGTTTTCCGGGGGGTAGTATTCCGCATCCCCAGAAACTGAACCACCCATGTGTAAAAGCGTTGATTGCTTTCTGTTCCCTTTACATGTGTTCGTATCTTACAGAAACCTGACGAAACCTATTCGGTTCGAGGGAGTATTCGGTGCTGTACTGTTTCTACTAGGTACCGAATAGAAACCGAAGCACCGTTTCACAATTGTCGGCAGCGACCGAAAACGAACCGAACCGAATGGAACCTCATACGTGTGAAACAGGAATAACGGCCGCAATGTAAGTTGCTCGGACGAGTTCGTTAGCCAAAAAAAAATGCAACTTCCAAAAGCACGTTTTGTGACCAGAAGTAACTGTTTTTTTTTTTTTTTTAGTTTTTTCGTACTAGAATGAAACTTTTGAGGTTTTATCTAAAAACATAAATTTAGGATATTATTTTGCAATTGTTTTTAAACGACCGTATCACTTTGTTTCCTTAAAAACGATTAAAACGTAAAATACCTTAAAAATACCCGGTTCAAATCCACGTGGTGGCATCGTCTGATCCTAGGCCGATTGCGGAGTTTTTCCGCTGCGAGTTGAACGAATTTAAATTTCCCAATTGGTTGAAACCCTAAAATCATACAAACTTAATTTTGGAAATTCGCTCAACTCATGTCAGCGGTTCAGCTGCGCGGTCGAATTATTTCATAAGGTTTCGATTTCTTATGGTTGGTCTTCACATTTCGGCAGTTTTATAAACTTTTACGAAAACGTAAACGACCTTCATAAAAGCGTACAGAAAGAGAGACTACTGAAAATTTTTACCATCGTCAATACATTCGCCTAACCCTAATGTAAATAATGAGATTACGAAATTGTAGAGCGTACGTCTGAAATAATTACAACAGCAGAAACAGCTGATTGTACCATGTCAATCGTGCTATGACGTCACAGTATTTTTTTAATGATAGTACTATCGTATTTCTGTTTACCACAACTGTTTGCTTATCTCTCAACATTGACCTCTCGTTTATTTGCATTTCAGTAATGTCTGTCGCTAGAGATCTACGGCCAACTATCAATTATGCAAATATAAGAAATGACGCGATGGAAATTATCATGAACACTAACCTTTGGTGATAATTGATCAAAAAGTCGATTCAACTGCTGATAATTAAAATGGCGGCATTGAAGATTCTTAGATATAAATTTATTAATTTTAGTTCAAGTAATAACGGTAGACAACTCAACAAACTTTCTAAATAGCTTTGTTTTTTTTTATGCTTGTGAAAACTGTACATAGCCTACATGTATCTTTTTAGTAGTTTCATTTTCTTTTAAAGTCATATTTATAGCAAACTAGTGGACCATTTTAGTAGCGCCAAGGTCAGATAACCACTCGATGCATAACATGTTAACATTCCTCGATCCATTATGGCAGCTGAACTGAACGAATAAACCGAAACATAACCTCAAATTGTATATAGTTCATAACCCAGCTGATCAAAGAAATTCGATAGGTGTAGTACGTTTTCTTTGACTTTATCAATTATTTGATCAAAGGTCTTGGATAAAAGTTTGACAAATAACTGTGATTGGTTACAAAGGTTGAACAGGACTGTGACGACAAATTCACAATGATTGAATGAAACCCCGAACCACAAATAGAAGGAACAAAAGACAGTAACAGAACAATTTAATGAAAAGTTGTGTTTATTGTACTATCCTTATGCACATTTCAATGGCATAGTCACCATCCTCAGAAGGCATTACACAGTCTGAATAGTGATGGTTCTAGGTTTCATTCAATCATTGTGAATTTGCCGCCACAGTGCTCTTTAACCTTTGCAACCAATCACAGTTATTTGTCAAACTTTTATCTTTGATCAAATAATTGATAAAGTTATTTTTTTATTTTTTAACATGTTAGCCCACGAATTGGAAAATTTTATCAATAAATTAAATAGGTACAATACCTGCTTTTTTGTCTCATCCTATCCTAAAATTACTTTGTGACTACCGTGGTTTTGGGTAACTTAAATACCCATCTTCAGATCACAGAAATAAATAAAAATAATTCCCTTCACGAGGTCGTTAAATACATTAAAGTCAATACACAAAACAAAAATCACAAAAACACGTCACTAAACATATTAAAACACTTTTTTTTAACACATTAAAAACATGGATTAGGCCTAATCACGCTAACCGGTCACGGTAAAACGTTTAATATGAAACTTTATTTATTTCTGTGATCTGAAGATGGGTACTTAGGTTACCCGAAACCGCGGTAGTCACAAAGTGATTTTAGGATTGGATAAGACAAAAAAGCATGTATTGTACCTATTTAATTTATTGAGATAAAGTTTTGTCAAAGAAAACATATTACACCTATCCAATTTCTTGATCTGAGTAGTGTTGCAGCCCTCTGAGGATGATGACTATGTGATTCAAATCTGCAAAAGGATATTACAATAAACATAACTTTTCATTAAATTGTTCTGTTATTGTTTTTGTTCCTTCTATTTTTGGGTCTGAGTAGTGTTGCAGCCCTCTGAGGATGATGACTATGTGATTCAAATCTGCATAAGGATATTACAATAAACATAACTTTTCATTAAATTGTTCTGTTATTGTTTTTGTTCCTTCTATTTTTGGGTCTGAGTAGTGTTAAGTCCTCTGAGGATGATGACTATGACCTTGAAATGTGCATAAGGAGAGTACAATAAACATAACTTTTCATTAAATTGTTCTGTTATTGTTTTTTGTTCCTTCTATTTTTGGGTCTGAGTAGTGTTAAGCCCTCTGAGGATGATGACTATGTCCTTGAAATGTGCATAAGGAGAGTACAATAAACATAACTTTTCATTAAATTATTCTGTTATTGTTCCTTCTATTTGTAGTTCGCGGTTTCATTCAATCATTGTAACTTTGGGTGTAATTACCCCTCGAGATAGGATTGATACAGGCTGAGTATTTACCAAGATGGCTGTCAAAACCTGAAGAGTTTACTGTAAAATTCGACATAGTATCGTCGTCATTAGGGCGCTGAATGCAGTTGAATGACGACGACTACCGAGTCTGTAATTAAATTTGCTCCTTGGAAGTTTGTTTAGAGTTTCCTTAACGAACCTGTTTCTACGTCTAGCACTGATCTACAGGAAAGTTGCTTTCCCTCGGGACTTTATATTGCATTTAGTTTTATAAGGATGGGTTGCGTTTAACGGATATACAGGGTGGTTATAAAGTCACTCCCCCCCCCTTAACTTTTGTGTTTGTTGAAACAAAGAAATATCCTTTGGGGAACGATACTAACTTAACCCAAAGTATCTTTTGAAGCAATCGGAAATTTTGTGTGTCCCCTAAAAATGGGGGATTTTGGGGGCAACTCAAAATTTTTAAATGGGGAGTATGGTCATGTGATACCTCAATTTAAAGTTATATTTAAGACTAGGAAAATGACATAAAGAAAATAAAAATCGGACCACCCAAAACAAAATGGCGGCCCTAAACGTGTTGATATAAATCGACATAAAGTTGCTAATATCTCGAAAAAAAAAGAGTTTTTAGAAAACATTTCAAGAGAAAAAATGTTTATTTCAAAGTGCTTCCAAATCGGTTTCGTAAATTTTATTTTTTAGGGGACACTCAAAATTTCCGATTGTTTCAAAAGATACTTTGGGTTAAGTTAGTATTTTTGGTCATGTGATACCTCATTTTAAAGTTATATTTAAGACTAGGAAAATGACATAAAGAAAATAAAAATCGGACCACCCAAAACAAAATGGCGGCCCTAAACATGTTGATATAAATCGACATAAAGTTGCCAATATCTCGAAAAAAAGAGTTTTTAGAAAAAATTTCAAGATATAAAAATGTTTATTTCAAAGTGCTTCCAAATCGATTACGTAAATTTTATTTTTTAGGGGATACTCAAAATTTCCGATTGCTTCAAAAGATACTTTGGGTTAAGTTAGTATCGTTCCCCAAAGGATATTTGTTTGTTTTAACAAACACAAATTTAAAGGGCGGAAGTGACTTTATAACCACCCTGTATACTACGAGTAGGCAATACGGCAATTCCTCAAACAATGAACGTAGAAAATACTCATGGTCCTGCTCCATCTCCGTCGGATTGAATCTATCTTATCTGTTTATAACTTACTAGGAGCTTCGCACACCAATTTCGGCGGCGACCCATGGCGAAGTCATGCAAACAGATTATTGTATAATCTGATATTTTTACGGCCTGATATTTTTATCAATTATTTGATCAAAGTTCTTTGATAAAAGTTTGACAAATAACTGTGATTGGTTACAAAGGTTAAAGAGCACTGTGGCGGCAAATTTACAATGATTGAATGAAACCAAGAATCATCACTATTCAGACTGAGTAATGAAAGCCTTTTACCTATACATAGCTAATGTACGACAGATATCGAAATAGACGCGACCAACCCCAATAATTTAATTTGCAGCATGCGTTCTAATTTCACCATTAATATTTAAATAATCAAGATTTCAAACAAATTTTTATGTTAACAACTAAATTGTTATGTATTATGTAACACCAGATATTTGACTTATAATACAGTAAGCCTTTTGCTTGCGTTTGCCTAATCTAAAAAAAACTGTTAGTTGTGAAGAATAATTACCTGATTTTAAAACTACCAAATTGGTTGCAAATAAACGTGTTTTTGTTCATTGTACGCCTAATTTAAAATTATGTTCAGTTTTTCATCAAGATCAACTGTTATATTTATAATATGTAACAACAGAAGTTTCAATGAATTATAAATACAGAAATCATTTTTGTTGTGCTTGCTTTTAGTTTGTTAATCTAACCGAAAAAGGATGTTGGTTGTGAAGAATAATAAACTGATTTTATAAATTTGCTAAACTGGTTGCTATGGTCATGAAAGTAAACAAATATATGTCGCTAAGCTTTTTATACGATCAGCTGTTTCATCGGAATTTTCACTATTTTCTCACTTTGAAATACAAATTTTGCAAAATCCATTCTTACAGTGCGTTTATGACCCCATAAGGATATACCTTTAAATTTTCGTATTTGTATTTTAAGTAGTTTTTGATCGACGTTGATTCCATGTCATTCAGTCAGGACCACGTGACTAAAATATTGTTTACAAACAAATAAACCTCCGACATTACCGTGTAGCTCAGACCAGTCTCATCTACCAGCTGGTTACGAACGTTAATAGTTTCGAATAACGTGAAGCAGCTGTTGAGACAGAGTTCCACCTGTCTGAAGTACTTTCCAAGGTCACAGAAAAGTTGATTACAAACTTCAGAAAGGTGATTCTAAACGTAATACTGAAATGAAATGCCAAAATAACAAAAGTACTCAAACTCATTGTCTGATGCAGACAAAGGTGGATTTTTTAATAAATATGTGCAATCATACAAGCGGAAAATTTTACTTTATCTGGTCAATCATCGTCCTGCCTATAATGTTTACTGCATTGGTGGATGTTCATATCGTTTTCTCTTAGTGTGGCCAAGGGCCATAAGATATTTTCTAGGGCCGTGTACTAGACGGGGGGTATGGGGATAAAGAAATACCCGCCCCTCCATCGGCAAAGAGTGGTCTGAGGAAACTGTTGACATACCGAAAAACTTTTAAAGTTAGGAAAGTCTGTTTCGGTGAAATATTAACCCACAGAGCATTGAATACCGAAATTAATACACACACCACAAGGCTACACCAAGTAGTGACCCAGCAGCTCATGCTTGAACTCCTGTAAAACATTTAATAAGTATATGTAAAATGAAACGGTACATAACATACAAAAAATATTCTAATGCCATGTCCACTTAATACTGAATTTTAAACAATAAAATTCTCTTAATAGAAAAATACCTGGCTAAAATTATTAATATACATATTTTCCTTTCCTTGAGATCTAAGGCTGCACAATAATACAGTATGTCTCGTAAGTAAAGAGCCAAAATTCGGAAAATGTGCTATGGGTCGTAATAAAGAGAAAATCAAGAATAACATTTTTTCCAGATATCCGTCATTTTTTCAAAATTATTCATACCTAGAGAACGGGTTTACCGATCGAGTTCAAACTTGGCATGAAGTTTAACCTATCAATGATCCATTATAACAAAAAATGTCAAGATACCTTTTTTGTAACCCTTTGAATTCCCTATCGGATGATGAACTGTCAAAACATTCGGATAAAGGATAATAGTTAAGTTATGACTAATAATTGATTTGTTCAACCCATCATCCTATACCAACATAGTAAATACAACAATATTGTGGGTACGTATGCTGTTAACTGAACTATTATTCTTTATCCGATCGTTTTGAGAGCTCATCATCCGATAGGGAATTAAAAGGGCTACCAAATAAACGGTACCAGGAACTGGCACATACTTTCTCACAAACATATTTAAATTATTAAACAGATTCACGGTGACTTTTAGGGTGGGGTAGGAGAGGTGATTTTGTATTAAAGTTGTTTTCCCATAAAAATCCATAAAATAATGCAAAAACCAACTTTTCTCAAAAACGGCTCGAACGATTTTGATTAAAATTTTACAGTTTATAGTACTTTAGGTCCCTAATAAACTATACAATTTTAATCAAAATCGTTAGAGCCGTTTTTGAGAAAAGTTGATTTTTCCGTTATTTTAAGGGTTTTTTATGAGAAAATTACCCTTAAAAATAAAAAATTCACAAAAATGAAAAAACGCCTGGAGATACCGTGGATTAGTACCTCCATACCAAATTTCATCAAAATCGGACGACTGGCTTAGGCTCTAGGTCTGATAACATCCACACAGACACACAGACACACAGACACACATACAGACACACACACAGACATCACTCCGAAAACCACTTTTTTAGGTTCAGGGGGACCCAAAACGGATATTTCCACCAAAAACTCAAACTCGAAAATTTTGACGAATACAATACTTTCTCCATATACTATGGTATAGGGGGAGAAAGTAAAAAAGGTACCTTGACATTTTTTGTTACAATGTACGGTTTTTGGATACTTTAGGTTTAAAAAGTTTTGAAACGCATGATTTGATATAATCGCTTATTTTTCTTAAAATAGATCATTGTTAGGTTAAATTTCATGTTAAGTTTGAACTTAATCGGTGGAACGGTTCTCTAGATATGAATTGTTTTGTAAAAACACAAAATAGCGGATATCTGGAAAACGAAAAGTTTTTGGAAAACAAATTTATTATTGATTTTCTCTTTTTTTGACCTATAGAACAACTTCCCAAAGTGTAGCACTTAAGACACACCGGTATATTTTGTGGGAAAAGATTATAAAGTATGCACTTACATTGTTAAAAGAATTTAGCTACAAGAAATATATAGATATAGTCAATAACTTCATTTAACTAATTTAAAAATAATCAAGCTTTTATTTTATTTTGGCCTTGTTTCGTCTTTTGCTTCGAATAACAGAACGAAACTAACAAAGGTTTACCTAATTTACTTGTTTAAACCACGTTGTTACGCCACCTTTAAGACTGGTTTCTGGTTTCTCCATCAAACTGGTTTTATTTGCATAATTGTTACTATAACATGTACACAATATCGAAGTTATTTATTTAAAGAACTAATGCTAGCTACAACATATTGTTACTTGAACTAAGCAAAGTAATAGTCTTTCTGTGTTATTAATTGAGAGATAAGAACCACGGCGCCATCGTACTGACAGTATTGTGGAGGAGAGTTTTGTTTTCCTTTGGGCATTACAAATCAACCATCTAGTTGGTCTGCATTCATTTCTGAGAATTGTATTTACAATACATAAATAGTAGATCTGCTATAACTTGGGCAGCGGGAAAAGCCTATACTTCCAATGTTAAATTAAGCATGTTAGGATACACTTTTCTCACAAACTATTAGGTCTACAAGTTTTAAATTTCTAGGGTGTTCATGTCATACCTTTGTTAGTAATCTGACAAAAATTTATTATTGCTTGGTGAGTGTTTCTATTTTAAAACAATATACTAAACATTTAATTTGTTTAAACATTTTTATGTTTTACAAGCAAACCTTTTAAGTTACAGGCATAAATGTGCGTGAAAATATTACTCAGTATGTACAGATTATATGTGTATTTTTTAGACCTATAGCATTAGTGCTTCTAGCTATAAGTGTAGCTTTGTACAGAAAATAGTAAACTTTCTGCAAATCGCACTTTGATACAGAGTACATAAGATAGAACTAGGCCTACTCTTAAACGAGTTCAGATCATGTCGTACATCGTCAGCATCTTCTTCCTGTTCATCAGGATCTCTCTTATTTCTGTGATGGAGATCAGTTTTCTATTCTTCCTGTCTTGTCTTGCTTCTTTAGGACTATTTCCGCTTTTTTTTTTGCAGAACCGTGTCCAATTTTCGCAATTCTTTGACTGACTTTTCGCTCGAACCAAGGCCTAGTTTCTTGTATATGCTTGTTAACTTGCTGCTTTGCCCATCATTGAATGTTAAAACTGCATCATAGATTTGAAGTTTTCCAAGCCTCGAAAATACTTGTTTAGGGACTTTAGACCAAACTACATAGTTAATATTGTCGTTGTGGTTTTCTGTTTGCCGTTGTTAGATCCCTATGAATGTTTTTTATTTTTACCATAAAATCATAAGGAAGCCCTTATGGTTGTATGTTCCTTCCTCAGCTTTGAATTATTATGAAATAGATCTCAACAAAGAATTAATTACTATGTGAAAGTCATTTAGAAAAGTTGCATCACAGTAGGAGATGAATAACTGACGGCGGGGGGGATACCATTAATTAATTTAATTAGTTTACCCATTTATAGTTATCACACATCATTTTTGTTTACATATTATTAAAGTTAACATTCTAAAGTTAAAAAAAGAACAAAACATTTTTGTATAAACAATTATTTCCCCCCCTTTCCCGATGCCCTGAATGAGGTTCCCTTTATCATGTCAACAAATAAAATTTGCAACTTCACAGAAATTCAATATAGTTGTAAAGTAACTAAGGTCAGTATCAAAGCTGTTACAATATAAGGAGTTACTTAAACCTTTTTGTATTTAAAAATCTGCAAAAGTTCTTTGTATGAAAATGCCGCAAACAATAAATTTCGTGTTTCCGTCCAAAAACTGTATACAGAAGTTAAAGTTGTAAATGACCTTTTCTTCCAGCTACTATATTAAGAGGTCTTTTCTGGCTCATTACATGTTGAACTAGGGGCCCTGTCCCTGGACGCTTCGCGTCCCAACCCCGCCTCGGCCTACGGCCTCAGATGGCTGCTTCGGTTCGCTCGCAGTTGGAAAATTAATTAAACATTATCTCCATAAGATTAATATGAGAAATTTGAAGGATTGTGTGCCGGAGCTCCTTCTCGGGTGAATAGCGGCTAAACAGATGATTAGATCTTAAATATGACGGAAAATCGGTTGTTTGAAATGTAATTTTCTACAACTTTTGTATTTAAATTTTTTTTGCTATCTCTTACCGTTTTCTTACAAAACGCGCTTAAGTGGAAAAATTTTTTAAATTTAACTTTTCTCGTCCGAAAAGTGCCTTTAAATCTCAAAAATGTTAACTTCTGAAAATTTTTCTAAAGGTTTCTCATCAACAGCTTTAATTCAAGAATGAAGTAGAATGGGGTACGATTAGGGGAAGTGCCTCATAGTTTATGTCAGTAATGAATCAGTGAACCTTCCTAGCTTTATATAAGTAGAAAGACGTTGGGCGGAGCCTCCCTTCTCGAATGAATAATGGCTAAAAGGATGATCGGATATTAAATCTGATGGAAAATCGTACGTTTGAAATTAAATTTTCTACAACTTTTGTGTTTAACATTTTTTGCTATCTCTTACCGTTTTCTTACAAAACGCGCTCAAAGTGGAAAAATTAAAATTTTTAAAAAACCTTTACCGCATAAAAGGTGCTTCAAATTAAAAGGTGTTAACTCTTGGCAATTTTTCGGAATGTTTCTCGTCAAAAGCTTTAATTCAAGTA
>JAGFPH010006749.1:63686-74478 GCA_018207615.1 Philaenus spumarius
TCAGTCAGTCATTCAGTCAGTCAGTCATTCAGTCAGTCATTCAGTCATTCAGTCATTCAGTCAGTCGTTCAGTCAGGCATTCATTCAGTCAGTCATTCAGTCAGTCAGTCATTCAGTCAGTCATTCAGTCAGTCAGTCATTCAGTCAGTCAGTCAGTCATTCAGTCAGTCAGTCATTCAGTAAGTCATTCTGTCAGTCAGTCATTCAGTCAGTCAGTCATTCAGTCAGTCAGTCATTCAGTCAGTCATTCAGTCATGACAAAGCCTCTTAATTATATAGTTAGTTATTCTTAAACTTGATACAGAACAAAGGATTAAATGACCTTGAAAAGGTCAGTTAGAAGTGTGTTTCACGACAGCTGTTTTACTTTAGAGCTACTTGCTATTATTTTTTGCAAACAAAAGAGTCTTCTTCAGCTTTGAATTCAAACGGCGCGGCGCTCACATTCCTGTGCATCATATAAAATTACTATTATGTTATTACTTGTTGAAGAAATGGCAGTTATCTGCTGTAAATCCATGTCGTAGGTTAGGCGATAATCCAGAAAAGCACCTTTACTTGTTCTGTTATAAGTGTCGTTTAGTAAATGTACGTAAAATAATATTATTTACAAATTTTGTATATTTTATTATAATTCTTGGGAAAACCCGTCATCCTTGGAAACCCTTTCTCTGACAAACCGGTACTGGTATTTTACAGTTTTATTAGTGTAAGTAAATAAGAAAGTAAATAACAAACAAACATGTTTATATCACACTAGCCAACCCACAATGGAACCTTATAAAAACATATGTTATGTTTTATTTATAATAAAATTGTAGGATTAATTATAGCCTCAAAACTAAGATAGTAAATAATGTTAAATGTTCAAATTAAATTATGTCTTATATTTTATAACAGGAGTTATAATAATGATTAAATGAACCAGCAAGGCTCAGGTCTACACTTTAAATCCCTAACCTAAAAGCTAGAAATACAAAAATAATTGCTTTAAATTTTGAAATCAGCTGTTAATGGAAATATTGTAGCAAACAGCTATATTATCTGTTATTTTATTCAATTGGTTGCTATGGTAATAAACCTAAATACATGTGTTGATTTATCATTCTAGGCCTAACCTTAGATTTTTCCCGAATAAATTTACAAATATTGAAATAAAATAAGGTTTTCATCGAAATGAATTATAGTCTATGTTACTCAGGGATAGTGTAGCTTTTTATTAGTAAAATTATTTTTTCATTGGGTTCAGTAGTGCCAGAATTACCCCTACATACAAAAAAACAAAAAAACAAACTTTACCTTTTTATAATATTAGTATAGATGAAAGTAATAGCCAAAACAAAACGTTACATAGATATTTGTGTAGTCCAAGGCATTTAGTAAGTAAAAAATTATGTTTATTTGGTTCTTTATCAGCGAACAGGAACTATTGAAGAGGCTCTTATTGTGAGACCTAAGGTCGGGAGTGGACAATGAGCACCGCCCATAGTCCCCAGAATACATAATTAAAAATGTTATACAGGGTGTCCTCGAACTCTCTGGACCCCTTTTGTGGATATGTTCCTGGGATACAAACAAACATATTTCACAATATAAACATGGGTCTACGGAGCTTATTTTTTCGTCTGTCAGTCTGTATGTGTTTTTTTACAAAATACAAAATATTTTTGGTAGTAGAAGAGATATTGAGCTCAATCTTTGTATATCTTGTTCCCTAACCTTTTATTACTGTACCAAAAATTAGAACATTATTTTAAATATTTTCAAAATGGCGGCCTTTTAAAATTTTTAATGTCAAATATCTTGTAATAGGGTTTTAGTACATTAACTTTGTGTTTTTAATTTTAACTTTAATTTTTTGTTTTTTATTGGCCTATTTTACACAAATATCTTCAGAAATAAAATATCTACAAAATATGTTTAATACGATTGTGGGTTAACCCATTTCACAAAGTTAATGTACTAAAACCCTATAGAAAACATGTTTTTTTGAGTCCAAATTTTGAGTTTTCGATCAATTATCGCAACAATTACTGCAGTTACAGAACTGGGACATATTTTATTAAATTTATCTGCTCATTTCTCGTAAATTAAATTAAATTTTACACCTTAATTAACGCCCTACATACGGTATTTCAATAATGATTCGTTTCTGTGAGTAATCTGAAACACGGGTGAAATCTTTCGCCAGCTGTAACTCTCTAACGAAGCATTCCCGGATCTATGAATAGGCCTATATGAACTTTTTCATTATTTTTTGCTAGTGGAATCAGCTCAGAAAGTGCTCGGAACATTATGCAAATAACTTATTATTTTAGCTCATAATAACTTTAAAATATTTTGTTTCTAGAGTAATTCTGGTTATTGTTGACAACTACCAAGAAATAATTTTTTTCTTTTTTTGTCAAAATCTCTGTTACCCTTTGAGCTACAGAAAAAATAAAAAAAAACCATTGTGTTTGTCATTAAAAAAGTAAACTTTTTTGTCTCTTGTAATATTTTGTAAATTTAGCGGTTTTTGAGATATTTGACATTACAAATTTTAAAAGGCCGCCATTTTGAAAATATTTAAAATAATGTTCTAACTTTTGGTACAGTAATAAAAGGTTAGGGAACAAATAGATATACAAAGTTTGAGCTTAATATCTCTTCTACTTCCAAAAATATTAGGTATTTTGTAAAAAACACATACAGACAGACAGACGAAAAAATAAGCTCCGTAGACCCATGTTTATATTGTGAAATATGTTTGTTTGGATCCCAGGAACATACCCACAAAAGGGGTCCAGAGAGTTCGAGGACACCCTGTATATATATTATTATGTGTTCGAACTCTATCGGCCGCATTTTACGTCTAATTTGGTATACACATTGTTTTTTAAGTCTTTCGTACTAGTTCGTTATTCATAGAAACCCAACAACGTGAAGCAAGTTTATTTTTTATTTTTCGTAGTAGAATGCAATTTTTTTTAATTTTATCAAATAAATACTGGCAATTATTATGCACATTTTGATTTTTCACACGACGTTATAGCCCGACTGGTTTCCACAAAATGGATCATAACGTAAAATACCATAAAAGTACCGAGGCCGCAAGGTGATGCAAAATCGCAAAGCACAAGCCGAGGCTGAAGGCTGAGGTGCAAACAAATTACGGTTTACTGATATATTTCGTACGCGCGGACATGTATTCAGGGCCTTCCAGAGTAGACCAATTTCCCAAATAGTTGGTTGAAACCCTAAAACATATAAACTTAATTTTGGAAATTCGCTCAATTCACGTGATCGAATTATTTTAGGTTTATTGTTCGCAACACCTCCATATTGTTTGTAAACATTCTGTATACATCGTTACATTGAATGTATTATTTTATGGCAGCACTTGGCTTTTCTAAAACGGGACACAGAAGAAAAGATTCGTTGACCTTGAGAAGGTCATATGCAAATGTGTCTCAAGACAGCTGTTTTACTTTATGTGTAGCTATTAATGTCTGCTAACAAAACAGCTGACTTGAGCTAAGAATGGCAATTATTTCCACACGGTATTGTTAGAGGTTAATTAATTTGTAAGTAATTATTAGCTTCAAGTTATTGGTAATAGTAGACTAGACTCTAGCGATGGGGTTGGTTGAAATAGGCAAATGGTATGTCTGCGTTATACACATTGCATGAGTGTAGGGTACGTATCAGTAGGATATATTATCCATCTTCTATATTCTGTACTTGTAAATGCTAACATTCAAAAAGGCTCATCACTAAATTTCCGAAATGGTAGAGGACGGGATTTTGACATTTTGATGAAACGAATAGTACCAACAGGAACTAAGCATAGATAGTTTTAAGCGCCATCTTCCAAAGCTTGGAATTTACGCTTAAGGGTTATATATTTTTTAAATATACACAAAGAATTAAAGAAAAAGGGCTCTTTTATAATGTGACAGAGGAGTCGAAGGCATTCCCACCACTGCGACCCACTATAATCTTTGTGGTAAGACTTTCGCTTTAATTCCTCCCAGATCTTTTATGAAACCAAGAAGGGTCTTGGTATCAACATCACGGACCTCTTTTGGGCTAACAAAATCACTTCCGAGTACGATGAATCTCATGCAGGCGAGAGCCTTGTACTAGCACATCAGGTGTTGGGCATTCAATTCCAAGGGAGCAGAATCGATAGGAGTCTTCCAAAACCAGCCCCATTTTTTGAGGTGGTACTTGGCCGAGCAGTGAGAATTCCTACAATCCACCTAAGATTGTTTCCGCCCATCAATAGAAGCTTTTGAGCTTTCGTCTTATCTCTAACATGGTAAACATTTTGGCCTTCTTAAACCTAGGAGCATCGTTCCTGTGTGAGGACCAATTTTTCTCCGTCCAGATTTGAACAACATTGGTTACTTGGCCCTTGGGCCTCCTACAGAAAGGATCTTGGCCAATAAAGGACTTTTTGGCCCCAACTCTATCGAGGCGATCCGCTGCCTCATTACCCTTTATGCCTACATGGCCAGGCACCCATTTAAAAATAACTTCATTGAGTCGAGCCATTTCATTCACAGTTCCAAACTATAAAGTGAATGATTCCAGCAAAGGCAATACTAGAATACCAGGCTGCGTTGCTCCTCCTCCATTTCGAATGCTACGTCACAATATGAGGCGGTTGCTGTGACTAGTCTGTTGACTGATGTAGGTTATAGAGTGTTATCAGTAATAACAATGGTGTTAATAGATCAACGTTTACGAATCTGTGTGGCGGTGCTATTCAAACAAGTTGTATTACCCCATATGAGCCTAACCAAAAAAAAAAAAAAACAGAAAATATTTGTAATGTTTGACCCGGTTCGCCTGTTTAAGTCAGTTAGGAACAATTGGTTAAACCAAACCGATAGCAATCAAACTTTTGTTTTTCCTGATTTTCATGATCACGAACACTAAACTAGTTTTGCCTGTTTCAAATTTAAAAACTATTCAAATAAACGGTATCAGTTAACTGACACAAACTTTCTCCCAACTTACTGTAGTCAAAATAATATTGTTTTTAATCATTTTATTTATTACTTTTTAGAACAAAACAAAAAAATAATATTCTACCTACGTCAATCGTATAACAAAGTTATTGTCCCAGGCGGGATTCGATCGCGCGACCTTTGAATTACTTGCCGTGCTCGCTACCGTTGTGCTACCCCGTGCGGCCGTCGCCGCGATGCTAGATTGACAACATAAACTTGTTTATTTTTTAACATTTCCCCATAATTATAAAACGCCGAAGTTTTGATAAAAGCGGGTGGTGTCATTTTGTTTGGCATCTTAAGCACTATAAATACTGAAAATTTGATCAAAATCGTTAGAGCCGTTTTTGATAAATTTGCATTTTTGTCGTTTATGGGTTTTTAGGGGTAAATTACCCTTAAAAATTAAAAATTCCAAAAAATGAAAAAATGCCTGGAGATATTAGAGTTTAGTACCTACATACCAAATTTCATGAAAATCGGACCAATAGTGTCCTCTCTGGTCGTGTATACATACTGACAGACTTACAGACAGACACCACGTTAAAAACACTTTTTTGGGTTCAGGGAGCACCAAAACAAAAAATTCCACTAAAAATATTTTTGGGTTCAGGGAGCACCAACACAGATAATTGCACTAAACAATTTTTTGGGGTTCTGGGAGCACCAAAACAGATAATTCAAATGAAAATTCAAATTCGAACATTTTTACGAAAACAATACTTTTTCCATATACTACGTATAGGGTGAAGAAAGTAAAAATGAAAGAAAATAATATAGGCCTAGTAAAATTAGCTCCGTCTTTAACGAAAATTATTGTTGAAAGACAAAATGTAACTATGTTTAAAGTTTTTTGATGAAAAAAATATTGCAAGTCTAAATTATTACGATTCTGAACACAAAGTCACTAATGTACAGGGAACCGTTTAAATGTTGGATATAATTCTTTAGTGGTGGAAGATTGTAAATGTAAAACATGCTTTTAAAGGGACAAGGCTGGATGATTTGTTTAGTTGTACAATTAAAACGTTATCAGATGAACAATTTTTATTCTTAAAGACATTTTCGAAATGGTTAGAAGTGTGGGATAGTTTGCCCATTAACGGGGAATCAAATAAAAGAAAAAGAAATGGAAAACTAGCATTAGATACACAGTCAAAACCCTCCTGGAAATTATTAAATACTCAATAGAAGATTTGAAATTCAAGTATTTACTGTTAGGCAAATTTCAGACTGACAATTTAGAGGCAAGATTCGGGCAGTACAGACAGTTGGAGGTTGCTGCAACATTTCTGTTGTACAAGTAATCGAAGGGGGAAAAAGAGGTAAAATCGGTTAGTTTAATTAAGGTTGTATCGCTAAAAAAAAATTATTTTTTTTAAATTAAAGACCTCTCAGTTCTTGATAATACAGAAAACTGTGAGAATATGTAAAGGAATTTATTGACGCAATTGGTGAATTACAGAACATCAATCTTTCAGAGAATGATTTAGTTGGGCTAGTTTATATTGGTGGTTATATTTGTTTTAAGATGTTAAAAAATAACAAATGTCAAGCGTGTAACAAGCTATTTACCGAAGACAAAGATTGTATTCCTGTTAATTGTCACAGTTCTTTTTGAAAATTCTTGATAGGGGAAGTTTAAAATATCCTTCTTCTTTAGTTGTAAATATTTTAGTTCTTTGTCTAAAACTATTTACAGTAGTTATTAGTGCAAGTTATGAACTGGCTTTCCTAAGATGTAAGGAGCAAAGAAAAGTTTTAATTAGTTTGATGAAAGAGTCTGTCAATGACGAATATTTTACTGTTTGTATCTCTTGTAACACCAAATCGTCAAGTATACATTAATAAGTGTCTTGTTACCTTTTAAAAATAATATACTTCTAAAAACTATAGAAAGATGGCAAAGGTAAAGGTTGTAGAAAATGAAAGAGGAAAGGGAATAAAAAGATAACATTTTCAATAAAAATTTTGTAAGAAATATAGTTGTTATTTACATTGAACCATTTTATTTCATTCAGCTTAGATCTGCGTTCTTACATGATAATCTAGTCTATTAGGCATGTAATATGTTCACCGATAAGAATTGCATTATAAAAAATCATTATCAATCACATAATAATGACTACTTAACTGAAGCAACGGTTTATTGACAATAAGTACCTAGCGGCAAAGCAGACGGCTGTCCGCCTCATAGAGTGACGCACCAGGTTGAGTAGCGCGCCCTGTATTCTAGTCTGGCCTTGTCCAGCGCCATTAAGTCGGCTTGGCTGTCAGAAAGGATATCAATCCTAGCTCCCCTAATTCCTCTTTGAAGATTTCCAAGCTGAGAGATCAATCACAACAACCTCCTCCTGAAACATTGATGGTAAAGAAGGAGCCCATAGCCCTAGATAAGCTGCACCTAGGACCATAAACTCCTGCTCCAATTCCACTGGACATTATAATATGACTCCAATAGCACTAATTACATTACATGTTACCGATAATATCAAGTGAAAATAGAAGATGTTGTAGTTCCACAATGTCGATACACGAGGCGCCACTATCCAAAGAAGTTCCAAAAAGTCTTAAAATATCATCAGGCTCTCACCATAACTAATTTTCCTAATTACCGAATAGGTCAAATGTTGAATTTTGGAATTTTGACTAGGCAAATGATACTAGAACAAATAAGCACACATCATATACAAAAGTCACTCCTTAAAAGTGTGAAAAAGGGGGGCAGAACGCTTTAAATGATTTTGTTTATTGTTAAAGGTAATTATGATACTTTCGAAATAGCTAGAGAACTAGAAAGTTAATGACCATAAACTGAAATTGTTTTAATCGTTAATCGTCAGCCTTTAAATGAGAAATGATGATCAATATGTATCAACGATATCCAGTTTTTAAAAGTAATCGATTTTAATGGAAGGAAAATCCCTAGAATTTGTATATTTTTTATATGCAGGGTGTTTCGCGAGAGGTTGGCACAACTTCAGGAGTTGATACATACAGGTGTGTTTTGCATACAGGTTGGTACAACTTCAGGAGTTGATAGGGGACCTATAAAAAAAGCAATACTGTTCATATGAACATACAATGCTTTTCAAAATGGCGGCTGTTTGAAAATTTCAAACATAAATTATTCAAAAACAGTATATTTTAACAAATATACACCTTAATTGTAGCCCTTTTAATTCCCTATCGGATGGTGTAACTGTTAAAACAATCGGATGAAGTTATGTGGTTTGTTCAATTATCATTAACTTAACAACTGTTCTCCATCCGATTGTTTTGACAGTTACACCATCCGATAGGGACTATGAAAGGGCTACAAAAAAGGTGCCTTGAATTTTTGTTGTTACAATGTACGGGATTTGAGCCATTTAAAACGCATGATTGTATATAATCGTTTATTTTTCTTAAAATATATCATTATTAGGTTTAAAATAAACGATAATCGATAACTTTATGCCAAGTTTAAATTCAATCGGTCAAACATTTCTCTAGATATAAATTGTTTTGCAAACAAAACAAAATGGCGAATATCTGGAAAACGAAGCTTTTCCGGACTTAAGTTCATATTAACAATTTTGCTTTTTTTTAGGTCCCCTGTCATCTCCTGAAGTTGTGCCAGCCTCTCGCAAACCACCCTGTTTGAAACGATTCCTAATTGTCTTAGTTGCGTTTCAAGTCAGCCAAATTTACTGACTAAAAATATATTACCAACTTCTAGATATGTTTCAGAACTGGAGTTTAATACCTACTTATTTCCCCGTGCATGTTTAACGTGGACCATTGAGATTCTCCTGTCCTGTGGTACTTTGATATAGTATTACATCAATCTTCGAAGGGTCGAAAAAGACCTCTTTGTAAATGGCCGTGCAACTAATTGTTTAATAGTATACTTATTGCTGGGAAATATCTTGCTATTGTGCTTGTTTTGTCGGGGCATGACGTCAGAGAGTGGGATGTTCGCTAAGCCTTAATGGATAATTAAGATAATTTTAGATACGTACATGTAAATATTGTCCTTTGATTTTATTGTTTGTTGTATGTAAACAATTAATTATTTATTCTTCTTTGTTTTTCAATGACCAAGATTGAATAAAACAAACTTCAACCAGGATGGACTTAATTGGGTTTATTTGGGTACACATTTATTTTAATAATTATTTTATTGTTTGCTAGTTGCCACTACACATTTTGAAGTTTGGGTTAGAGAGGTTTAAGTAGATGTTACACCTGCTTTTATTAAATATTTCAAAATTTGTTCCCTATAAAATAGTATTGCGTTAATATTGGCAGAAACAGAATCTAATTAGATTGTATGTATGGTAGTAAATTTGGATAGTTTCTTTAATGAACGCTCTGTTTGTATTTATAAAATGTAAATTAAACATATTGAACTTTGCTAGCTTTACTACTAATATGTCAGTTCTGACTTACCACTTCAAAAGTAACTTTTAATAATTTATTTTATTCCATTTTTTTAGTTTGTGTAGTTTTGAAGTGGTTATAGTTTCTATAAATTTTACATTGCCACCATTTGTAGAATTGTCCATTTAAACAGTTTAGAGAGCGTGGCGTTTATTTTACTGAATGAAAAGGTTCGACAAAAATGTGTCAGTCTACCTCGACCGGTCACTCAAAATGGATGTGTATAAGCTTGCTGTTGGCTGAAGAGGAGTAACAGGAAGTAGATTTCCTACGTTTAGTCGTCTAATTCATAACAAAACATAAAGTACATACCTGTTGAAAAGTATGTGAACGTAACCAAAAATTCATCGAATAACATCCGTCGGTTCTTCCACAAACAAAACTCGCAGAGCGTAACCCTTATTTTGTGCTTATTTATAAACTTATTTTGTGAAATATCAGGAGTGAAATTAAATAACATTTCAAAGTTTGTCATTGTTTGTTAAGGTTCGAATTTTTTTAAATTTCTGGTATAAATAACAACAAATAAATGAAAAATGAAATGTTTTCTACTTTTGCCTCCTATATTGAACCCTTCTATACATTTTAAATGCATTGCTGCTTGCTAACTTGAATTTGGAACTAAAGAAAAAAAATTCAACGTGGCGTGCCAGCGTTCCAATATCTAGCAAGAACTGATGCGTTCGGAATGCGCGAGCTTACGCAGCGTACGTTCTTTAAGTTTGCTACATTTATTGTTTAACATGGGTTTTAATGCAATATATTCCGAATGCAGACTACCTACCTTAAATTAGATCAAACCTGGAATTTCAGAACGCTCCAAAACCTCTTCTGTGTTTCACCCATGAATGTGTACATGGTATTAAGCCTGATCAATTTGGATTATGATCATTTTAACCTAAGTTAATGAAAATGTAAGAACTCATTATATTGTTAGTCAAAAGTACTAAATTTATAAAAAACGCTAAAATTATATTTTACTCTGAATGTTAAATTGATAAATTTATGAATTAATTGATGTTATTTGTAAAACAAATTAAAATAATACAGACATTCTGCGCAAGTCTAACTATTGTGTTATTATCACTCGAATAATAAGAACGTTTTGTTCCAGATAAAACTTGACGGAGGCAGATAGAAATTCTAAAAAAAATGTAAGTAGTTTTCTTTTTACAATTGTTGTTATTCAAACATCATTAAAGACATTCTAAAAAAATAACTGAAAATAATTTAAACATTTTAAAATTCAAAATTTCTTATATAAATTTAAGTGTTTGATATGTAGGCCAGTCGGTAGAGGTAATTTTAGACCCAAAGTTCCAGTAATTTACAATATGGCTGATTTTTTTATAAGTACATTCAAGTAT
>JAGFPH010006750.1:10207-35723 GCA_018207615.1 Philaenus spumarius
TAATCTTGGTTATTAATTAATAATTTCAATCAATAAGTTACCGTTTTATAATCCTTTTTATTAAGAATAATTCAATATTTTATGAAGACTGGATTCATTATACAATATAATCCCCTCTTCAAATGACCTGAGAGATTAAAATCTCCACTTAAACGGTTGTTATTGGAAAATATACGATTTATTTGTGTAGGTTTGCCTTTGACATTTGTTTTCTTTTTAAATGTATCCCTCTTTGATATGTTCAACCGAACACATTTCTAGATTTAAAAGTTAGCTTTCAACTTCTGTTTTGCTTGTTTGAGGCTGCTAAACTATTTTATTTTATAAAATTCTGTGTAGGAAGGTAAATTAAGTGGTTTAAATAAGCTTGCTTTAAAAATCTTGCTGCAAGCAAACCTGTTTTGATATGTTTGAGAACAACCAGCAGTTTAAAATTCGGATGATAAGAAACACGTTTTTACAATATATTAAACAATACATTTTTAAAATGATGTACATCTAAATAATACTAAAACGCTTCTAAAAATTACGAATTTATGTTTTTTCTGTAAAGTTGAAAATTTTAGTTTGGCATCAAGTTTTCAGATATAGAGTTAGCAAAATGCAAAGTGTATGCATTTTTGTTCGTTTACTTTAGTTGTCACCGGTTACAAATTTGTTGTATTAGTAAAGTATAGCTTAATCAGTCAATTGGACGAAAATTTGGGAATATAAAATTAATGTTTTACATTTTTTTAAGAAAATGTAAATTTTTTCAGAGCTTTTAAACAAAGAAAATTCAAGATCGGTATTATGACTTTTAAAGTTTTTGTAGTGTTTTAGAGACTCCAATTGCTTGGGTATTCTGTAAAAAGCAATTCTTTCTATACTGAGTTCTTGATGTTTTGATGCTACGAGAAACAGTTAGGACTTTAAATTAATTAATTGGTAGCATCAATAAATGTGCCAATAGAAATAGGCATTACAAGCTGTGTTGATATTTCGCAAGTTAGGAGTAGGCCTACACTTACCTCATTTAATTCGTTGATTTAATCCAGTTAATTATGTTTATTTATTTACTTTAGTTTATAAATAGCAGTTTATAAAAATAAATAACGCTTTACGTTGATTTAATTTGATTGATTTGCGTGATAGATTACACTTGCATATAGAATGTAAACAATCTAACTAACAGTTGTCATGCTAGTTAAACAGATTGTTAATAGATGGCGCCTTTCATTAGGAACACATGAAGTATATTATAAAAGTTGTTTTAATTAATTTTTGTATCGAATGCATGAATTTTAAGCTGTTTGTCTATTTTTCGTCAATTGCGGGGAACACAATATTTAAAATGATGCTTCAATAATTAATTTTGATGAAGAATTAAGGGAGATATCGCAGATTGTGACTTTCATTAGGAACCATTATGAACGTCTTAACAGCTGTCATGTTAGTTAAACAGGTTGTTAATAGATAGCGCCTTTCATTAGGAACTATATGAAGTAAAATATACAAGTTTTTTTAATCAATTTTTGTAAGGAAAACATGAATTTTAAGTTGTTGGTCTATTTTTCGTCAATAGCGGGAAACATAAAGGCATGTCGCACACTGGATCCGCTCCGTTCCGTCCGCTCCGCTCCGTCCTTTCCACCAAAAATCGAAAACCATGTAATCAAATGTGGAACTGCACATAGCATCCGCTCCGTCCGTTCCGTCCGCTCCGTTCCGTCCGCTTCCGCCACTTTTCGAAGAGCGAGCGATTTTTAGCGGAAGGTCGGAAGGCCGGAAGCGCCGCGCATGCGCAGTGTACAGATAGACAGTTAGTTGTATTGTGCAATTGAATACTTTCCCTTGGATTTCGAATTAGTGAGTTTCTACTGTATTATTTAGTATCATTTGAGTTTAAGAAAACATTTATTTTTAAATGAAATAATTGGACAACATACTATACATCAAATACCAAACAATTTTGGTGTTGTAGACAATTACCATGAAATTATGTTTTCATTTTTTGTTTATAACGCTGTTATCCCTGACCTATAGAAATGAAAAAAAAAAAAAACATTTTGTTTGTCATTAAAAAAGAAAAATATTTTTATTTTATTTTTTGCAAATTTAACAGTTTTTGAGAGATTCCACAGTAAACATTTTGTATGGCTACCATTTTGAAAGTAATAAAAATAAAGTCTTTATGTTTGGTACACTTCTAACAGTACCATACAAAATTTGAACTCCTTGTCTTATCTATTTCTTAGTGAGTTTTTATAAAAAAAACAAAATGGCCGATTGTGACTAAATTAAGCAGCAAAAGAGTTGCTGAACATTTTTCATTTATTTTAATGCATAGAATATGATTCTGTATTGCGAGCTAAGACTTTTTGACACCCTTACTACTCCCATAGTCATAAGAAATATTTTATAAATTAACTTAATGCAAACACCAGAAAACTATAAACTGAAAAAATTATGATTTTCAATTTACTTATAACATGGTTTTCAATGAAGTTATTACTCTATGATGTGGGTTCTTATCTCACCTTAAGGTCACAGCCAACCGCTCCTCTGGTGATATGCTTCTTCTAAAGTTTGTATGACGTTTTTGAATTGTAGCTTCTATGATGTGTAATAGCTCTATAAACTTTTCGTAACTCATACGAAAATATCGAAAAAATCTTTGATTGTCATTTTTCAATCTTGAAAATAGCGTATGATACTCGCCCTTACTAGCCCGTGCGGCATTAATACTGTGCACCCACAATCTTCTTTTTTTCCTTGATACTTGATCATCCTCTTCTGCAGCTATTGCTAATGCTATTACAGCAGTTTCTTCGTCGCTACTGCTGGAACTCATAATCACACAATGGAAAAAGCCGACACAAAGAATTTACATGCGAACAATGACAGTATGTTTCGTCTAATGGCGGTTGGCGCTAAATATTAACGATAAAATTGAGCGTACCGGACGGAACGGGCGGACGCAGTGTGTGAGAAAACTGCCGGAACTGAGCGGAGCGGATCCAGTGTGCGACAAGCCTAAGCTTTAAAATGATGATTGTATAATTAATTTTGATGAAGAATTAAGGGAGGTATCGCTTAGCGACAAAAAAAAAAAAAAAAAAAAAAAACACCTTTGAGAAATAATATGTAAGGATTTTCGCGATTCAAGGGGAAAAGTAGAAATATGTGTTCAAACTAAGTTTAAAATGCTTAAATACAAACAGGAAAGTTGACTAAAGACGTTAAAAGTCTTGTGATCTTTTAAAGTCCCAATTACTTATCAGTGTTTGATTTGATTCCACGTCGATCACGGATTTTCTAGAAGATATCTTTTATTCTTTGAATATCTGATACAAATTTAAAGATTGATGTTCACAAATGTATGGTCATTAATTGAATTTTGTTATAATTGTATGACGTTAGTGTTGTTCACAGAGCGGTATATTTATCAATTATTGTTGTGTGCTGTAGTGACAAAGGTAATTTGTGGACGTTAGCTGCGAGCGTGATGGATAGCATCGATGACTGAGTATTACTCCCTTCGACACTCAATGATTGATAGACAGCCGACTATCTGGTTCGGCCAATCAAATTGACAATTGAGAACAGCTGCAGTCTTTTTTCAAACAATATAATAGAAATTGTAAACAGTATACGTTTTGTTTACGTGCAATTTAGTGATTTGGGGTGGTTTTATGGAAAAAGTTCAGCCAGGAAATTGTATAATGTTAGGTGAATATATTGTTAGATCTTGTTGAATTTTTTATGCATTTTAATTGCCTGAACATACATTTATCTGAACTGTTCTATTGCAGTTTAAAATGTGGTCAAATGTTTGTTTCAAAAGAAAAATAATACGACCACGCAGCTAAATCGTTGACATGAGTTGAGCGAATTTCCAATATTAAATTTATAGGATTTTAGGGTTCCAACCAACTATTTGGGAAATTGGTCTATTCACGAAGGCGCTGAATAGCTGCTTGAGTGTACGAAAATACATGAGTAGAATTTGTTTGCGCCTAAGCCTCCAGCGTGGACTCACGCGATGCTTCGTCCTTGCGGCCTCGGGTTATGGACTGATTCGCTTCGCTCGCAGTGTACAGACTCGGATCTGATGCCATCATCCTCCACGTGGATTTCAACCGGGTACTTTTACGTTTTGATCGATGTTTGGGAACCAAGCGAGGTATAACGGTCGCATAAAAAACAAATGTGCAGAATAATATCCTACATTTATTTTTTTAGATAACAACCCCAAAATCTCAAAAAACAGTAATTTCTGGTCAAAAAACGAGCTTCCAGTTGTTGGATTTTTTTGGCTATTGTACTTGTCCAAGCGATGTAAAAAACTAACGTGTGCACCACATTGGACTTAAAATAGGCCGTTAGAGTGCGAACACATATATATATATATAATTTCTAATGACACTCCAAAACGTGTTCTGGGGACCATGATCGGTGCTCATTTACTACTTCCGACCTTAGGTCTCATCATAAGGGTCGCTGCAATAGCTCATCTTTCCTATGGAAATTCGCTAATAATATGCACAGGGCCGGATTTAGAATTTTGGCGCCTCTAGGCCCAATAATATTTTCCGCCCCCTAGTCTGGTTAAAGTTACTTCCCCAAAAACCTTTATTAAAAAATTATATCAAACCTATATGTTAATTGCTTAAACACCACTCCACGATGCAATTTTATCATTGCCAGTTTTTTGAGTAATTTACTTGGTTCGGGGCTTAACAAAATGCCGTCTTAAAACACTTTTAGTAATTTTATGTATTAAATAGTGAGCTCACGTTTGTGGGACTGAAACAAAACGATCCAACCCGTAGAGCATTCCCGCAACAAAGCATGGCCATTACTATGTTAATAACTTAGGTTTTGTTCAATTTAGTCATTTGGGCAAATAAATAAAAAAAAACAATAACATTGGCACGCGCATGCGCCCCTAATCACTCCGAGCAGTAGCGCCTACCGTTGATGCGTAATGTTGAAAAATAGTTTAACTTTACCAACAATTAATTATTTGTTCCAATGAACTTCAAAATCAGAATGATTTTTTTTTGTAATCAATTCAAAAAATATGTTAAGTTGTGGCTATTTATTTTTATTTCTAGATATTTTTTTTCTCTCGGCCGTGCGCCCCTGGGAGCTTGCGTCCATAGGCCCGAGCCTACCGGGCCTATTGGGAAATCCGGCCCTGAATATGCATTATAAACGTAGTAGGCTTGTACGTTGTTAACAAAAGTCAATATGTAGGTCATCTAAATTGAGTAGGAAAATAACTTTAAAGACGGAGGAGTAGCCAATTTTGTTATTCAACTGAACATTACACTTATTTGCACGTTTGCGATGTATTTTGTTACTGCATTAGCACAATGAAAGTTTAATAATAAAATGAAGTGTTTGACTCGGTCAGTGAGTGTGCTATGCCGAACCAAATCTATGCATTCAGTGATCTGCAGTTATTAAGATAAGTGGGTGTAAAGAGGTCTGAATTCTTGTCGAAGCTGGATTTTAAATTTTAACGCTTGTTCGCGAAAACAACTGACAGAAAACGTGATTTTAACTCTTATCGGCACAAAGCTGATAGGCCTAAATAGGAAAATATTAATCGTTGTGGACTTTCTATATAAGAGGGGATTTTTTAGTATAGAAGGGTTTTAAATTGTGTCAGATTAATTCTCAATATTACCGGATATTTATTCTCATTTGCGGGTGAAGCTTGTAGTACATAAAGGAAAGTAGGTTTTACTTTATTTATGTTTTAAAGACTAACCAATTTTATCAAGTAAGTCTTAAAAAGAAAATTATGTACAGCTTTAGCACTGCATTTAAATAGAATCGGAAAATTCAGCCTTTATATACATGTATTTGCGTTTCCTTAATAAAGACATTTCATTAAATAGTGAAGTCGATGAGTGGTAAACGTCCTGTTTTAAGAATCTTCGTTATGTACGAGCAATGGAAAGTACAAACGCGTTAGAACATACGCATGTACAACAGATGTGGATTACATCTTCTACTGACAAAGTGCCCTTGTTTTGTTCAGAGAAAGATTTAAAAAAGGACTACAATCAGGATGAAGTATTGTCGAACTGAAGGGGAACACAGTTCAAGAAATTTGTGAAATGCTTACGGCTGGCTGTACATAATAATGTTCATATTAACATACTGTAGAATTGATACCGTTCGAATTCAGTGTAAATGTTATTTGCCTGTTTAATGCCTTTATACCTGCTCTTTGCATGTAAATGTTCTATTTATTTGCTCGATAAAATCCATTACACTTATTTAAAATTGAAATTAATCCCAACAAATCCCTCTCAAAATGAGATACGTTATAATGGTTGTATTTAAAGACTCTATTGCAATGAAGTAAAATGTGCATATTAATACTATAATATAAATAGAAGTTTGTAGTTGTTTATTGTGATTTAAATTTAAAAAACCTACTTATTCGATTTCTACGATCCTTTACTAATATGTTTGGCGTTGCCGTGTGGGAAGTCACAACTGGGCTGATTATCGATTGAAAGAAACATAGCCTATTTGTAGAAAACACGCTTTTTTATGTATTTTTGTGATCAAAGCGTTAGTGATAGAAGTCAAAACAGTAAGTGGAAAGATCTTCTAATGGTTTGCGAGAACATATATGTTCTATCTAGTATGTTTTTTTTGCAATAAACATTTTAATGGTTTAGTACCATTAATACCATTTATTTCAAATGGTATTCTACGGTCCTGGTACAGCCTGAGAAAACATATATGTTAAATATAAAAAATGTTGGGAAATTAGTATTTTAAAAATGAGTAATTTGGATTCATACTAGGTATATAGATTTACATTTAGAAGCAGCTTTATTGAGCTAACGGACAACCAAGTTCAAATTAATTGATGGAAGCTTAAGTGTCTAAATAAAACAGCTAATTTCACCGTCACAAATTTACGATTTCCTTGGAAAGATTTGTTAGTTTTAATATGGTAGCAGTTGTTCTGATAAAGGGAGAATATCTTTTGTATTTATATTTTCTTGAAAATACGCCGTCCAAGATAAAGTTAAGTTTATTGATGTGGGAAATAGGTTTATATAATATATTATACATATTTCCCCTGGACTCATATATTTATTAACATTCATTGAAGGAATATTTACAATTCTGACGGAAAGATTTTAACAAAACTCCAGGCTGGGATGACGGTACAAGTCAGGTCGTTCGGAGCCCCAGGTCCTCCGGGGCGGGTTACCGATGTCAAATTCGGGACGAGCGACCTAAAAAAAACCCGGTTTCGAGTTTTTCTTGATTTATCCGTAAGTTAAACGGGAACTCCAGGCGATGACGTTCCTAGTGCCGTCCAGACCTCCAGGTGTACAGGATATTTAGATTCCGCGACTCAAAAAATCCATGGGTGCAAAATTTCGTATAGTTCGGTTGTTTTTTGTTGCAGATAAGAGTTTTTTCCATCACTTGAAAAAATACAGTTGATGAAAGAAAGCTCTTTTCGATGCACAAATGCATTTTCAACTCGTTGCAAGGAAAACAATTGTGTACAAGTTTTCAAATGAGCTAACGAAGAGAATGCAAAAAACCGCATCTCAAACCGTCTTACTGCTCAAATTTCCTATGTTTTGGGAATTTTTGTGCCAAATTCAGTGCCAATGTGCCTATGGTTCAGTTTTTGATTCTAACCAGCTGTTATATATATTATGATATATGTAACAACAGATGTTTGAATTATAATTTAGTAAGCCTTTTTCATAGATTTCTTTCTTTGTGCTTGTTTTTATTTTCTCAACCTTACCTAAAAAGCTGTTGTTTGTGAAAAATAATTAACTGATTCTAAATTTGCTATAGTAATGAATGTAAAATACATTCAACAATCATGTGTTGGTTCAGTATAGGCCACACTTAGAATTGTGTTACGAAGCTAATTACTCGACATACCTTTTTTTATCTGTCAAAGTCTGTTAGTGAATCCCCGTGTTTTGATCATTTCCCCTTAAAATCGATATTTTGCAAAATCCTTTCTTAATGCACTCCTACATAGGTGTATGAAAGTGATTACATAATTTTGCCTGTACGTTGATTATGAACAGTCTGTCGGTCATTCAGGACTCCTCCATATGTATTTTTATATTATATTGTGAATTTCATTTAACATTGTAAACAACGAAATGTCTCAAAACTTTAAAAATAATTGTCACAGGACAGTCAATAGGGACAGACTGTTAAAAGGGTGACGGTTAATCAAATGTCCACTGTACAGTTATTTTATTTCTCTGCTTAGTTTCAAGTGGAACTTATTGAAATAGATAATAATTAATAAATTTGAGATACTGTTTTAAATTGAAGAATAATGTAATAAGTGACATTTCTTTAATGGGGTGATCTATTTTTAATACATCTAAATACTGTTTACATGTCATGTGCCGGTATTTATATTGTTTCGGGAAACTTAAAAGTGTCAATACCGCCTAAATAAAACAAAAGTGGTAACCACTACATATACCAAGAGAAATAATCCTAAGTCTTCTCGTCCTGTTTACAAACTTTTGCTTCCTCGAAACATCAATTTGACGAGACGATGTATAAGGTGGAAAAGTTTGCCCAAAGTCACGAACTTGTCAAGTTTTATCATAACCACCTCTGTACTGAAACAGTTCCTGATTGGTTAAAAAAAAGTTCAACTTTGTTGTCTCTGATTCCAACTTATAACACAGTTATGCAAACTTACACGAAGCGGGAGAAAACACGTCCTGGTCTTCATCAGAGATTTGTTTTTAAACTTGCGAAGGTGGGTCGAATCAAACACAGTACAATACCCATAATTTATTTCTAATATCTTACAATAATGTTGGTTGTTTACATATTTGTTTGCACAGTATGTATCAATAAGCAGGATTCGGTTTTAGTGAACTGACATTTAACATGAATTAACATTGGTTTTTGTTACATTATGGTACATTAACGTATAATTAGGCTGGTCTTGTGCGTTCAGTGTTGTTGTTAATAACACATTTCACCTGGAATAACTTATTCAATAGTTTTACATGTTAGAGACATCTTACAATCTTATACAATAAATGAAATTAGTTTTGTACGATTCCAAGTATGAAGATATATTGATCATGCAAATACACACAATTGGATACATGTTTCCATTAAATTTTACATGATATAATATACTTCGTTTATTTCGTAAATTTAATGTTATGCTAGTTTGTTAACATGCATTCAATTTACCAGTAAGCTAAATGTGGATCAATAAAAATATTAATATCTGTTTCGAACTAATATTTGAGTTTGGTATACTTTTTGTTCATTTATTCTGCAACTACTTTCCTGTTTTGTTACAATTGCAATATAATTGTACAAAACTAAGAACTATATTATTAGATTTAGGACTAACCGTTTTCAATATTCCTTTAAAGACGGTAACTCCTAAATCTAATAATTAGTAATCAATATTCGGAATAGCGACTAACAATTGTTGCAAAAACTATATTGTTGTTGCACAGTTAAGGACCTTTGATGTAGGAATACTTGTTTTAGGGCTACGTTCAAAATATTTTACCCGAGCAGGGAAAATTCTCAAGTACAATTGTATTTGTGATGGATAAAACTATAAATAACTAACAAAACATTTGTGCCCTTACTTAGAACTTTGTACATATTGTTGTATATACACATAATAATTATTTAAATACATATTATAAAGAAAATGCCGTACTTTGATTTGTTAAGCATTGCCGTCGTGGTAACATTCACATTTTTGTTTTTAAAATTGGAGCTGTACTGTAATTTAATTAAAAAGGGGCAATGTTTTATGACAAATTTGCTGTTTGGCTTACGCTTATAACTTTTAAAAATGAACCAAAAAACAGTAAGCAAAACAATTTTATCAACTGCAAGGTCGGAAAAAATCTTCCTTAATATAATTTATTATTATGGTTTTCTTACAATAATAGTTTCCAACTTGCCACGAGTAGCCTATATCCGTAGAGAATAAAACAAACTTAGGTCTGCTAGTGGTGTTTAAACTATATTGTAAATTAAATTAATCATTGTGTTATAAACCAAACATATAGATTAGAAGTAGGTTTCAGAGATGTAGACCAAATCGGGTCAATATAGTAAGTTTAAATAAATGTTTGTAGTAGGTTTAATTTTCACAAATTAATGAATTATTTCCAGGAAAGTTTGGGAAAGGTTCTTTATTTTAAAAATATTCGAATCCACGATACAACAGGTAGTTTATAAATATACCAATGCACACATAATACAAAGGATGTTTCAGAATTCTCCACTAATACTTGTTCTATTGTCTATTGTTACTGTTACCAAAGGAAATTCACAACATCGTTAAAATAAAACACACATTAACCTAAAATCAAATAAGGTTTTTTTCCATATCTCGGTTGTCCTTTGACCTGTAGAAAAATGGATTTTAGAAAATAGAAAGGTGATTTTTTAATCTCTTGTAAATGTTTTGTAAAATTTAAGGATTTAAAAAATGATCAACATAAATAAATTAATTGACTTTAATTTTAAAACGTTGGTTGGAAAAATGGATTATTACAATTGGTTATGAAACATTTCAAGTTAGTGTATAAACCTTTTTTGGAAAGGTTTAAAACAACAACAATACAGAGGCTAAAAATAGATAGAGTTTCTTGGACTTTTTATAATGAAATTTAGAATACTTAAAGTATTGGTAGATAGTTCTGAAACAATCCACAGTGTACACAACAAACCATACACACATATATTATAATGCAGTACCAAATGATAATCGTCATGTAAAACAATAATATCATTTGACTATAAAATTAGTTATTAAGACCTAGTACAGCTATTAAAATATTTAATATTAGAAATTATCTCACATGATGTGGGCAGCTTTTGAAATAAAATTGTCGTAATCGGACATACATTGTGGGTAAGGTTATAATAATCACATTTTTGTTAGAACAAATAGATTTTCACCAAACATATTTAAATAAATTTAATAATACTTACATGATGTTTTTTTACAAATAAATTTAGAAAATCTTTGCTTACATTAATGTTTTCTAGTTTGCTCTTTTGTGTGATTTAATCTCAACTTTAAATAATTTAGTATATAGATGTAAATATTTACGTTTTTTTTAAAAATATTTTGACTATATAAATAAAGTTACCTCATTTTATGAAGTAAAATTTAATATACAGTGTTCATAAAGTCCCTTAAACCCCTTCATTATTTTTGTTACTGAAAATAAGCACAGCTAACAAAACTTTGTATATATCTTGTGTTATATAACAGAAAATGTTTAACATATCTGAGCCTCTATGATTTTGGTATGACCACCTTTACATTTGAAATTGTTAGTTCCTTCTCCCCCAAGCCCCCAAAAATCATAGAGTGTCAGCTATGTACAAAATTTGTCCTTTTATGCAACACAAGATACACACAATGTTTTGTTAACTTTTTTCAGTATCGAAAATAATGTAGGTGGTTAAAGAGACTTTATGTTATATTCTGTGCGTTGTTCGTGTTGGTTTTTATTCGACACATTCAGACTGTCTTCTTTAAAATTTAAGGTCTATATTAATTAGAAGGCAGACATTTAGACTTAGTCAGGTAACAGAAATAAACTCAATTGCTTATTGTTTCCGATTTTCTGTTTTTAGAATTAATAGTTTAGATGACATTTTGTATAACTTCATTTAACACTGCTTGTAGGAAAATATTGTTTAAAGATTTTTTCTGTCTCTGATCTTTTATAGTTATACGACTTTTGTTCAAATGTGTATCGTCTCGTACTGAAGGTAACAAGGTTTTATTGTTTAAACGGAAGAAGAACAGATTTAAAGCTAGTTAAAGACAGATTGTACCGACAGAGAGAGAGAGAGAGAGAGAGATAGACGTACTGCAAAGATAAGCGTGGGTGGATGATAAATGGTGGTAAATTAAAGCACAAGACAGTCAATAGTCTCATTAGCTTTAGCAGGGGAGAACAGAAGGGGCTCGAAACTGTGTAATCGATTCTGAATCGTTGGATTTATTCGATTCTAAATATAATATATTCATTCATAAGTATATCATAACGTTAAAAGTCATTTGAAGAATTAATATGCAGATAGTAAAAAATAATATTTGTTTAAAATTGTTGTAAGAAAAATTGCAGTTTTACGTTTTAAAATATAGAAAATAAAATTTCAAAATAATTGTTAATCTATAGTAAATTATAGAGAGGAAGTGTTTGTTACTTTGTCTATTACGATTTATCTGGAAAGCTACTTTTCCATTTCGATGAAATTATTGATGTTAAGCTCGGCCGATCGGATAACAGGGGGTTTTTTATGGACTGAGGAGGGATGAAGCTATAAGTAAAACAGTTTTGTAAAAATTCCGCTGTTTTGTGCCTTTTTTGTATTACACTGGCTATTCTAATGAAGATAAAACCATACCAGAAAGTGAAAGAAATGTTAATCTATCTATTATAGCCTACATAAATTTCCTATCATTCGCGCAAAAATGCTTGCTCTTCTGATAATGTGTTAGGATGCAGGTTCCGCTACCCCCCCCACTCTATCTCGATTCAAGTGCTTTTGTCAATCGTCATTTCGGTTTGCATTTACCTCGCCTTGGATTTTTTATAAGCGAAGGGAGATGTGGGAGGAGTCAGATATGCATGAATAATGTCAGAGAAATAAAAAGTTGTGTCTATTACAGTTTCCATAACATAACACTAACAGTTGTCGAAGTTGTACAATTTTACAAAAACCGCACTTTGGCCATCTTTTATGGAGTATAATTGCTAAACTGTTAAGTTTTATTATAACAATATACAGAAGAAATGTTAGTAAGTAAATTATTTTTTATTCCAACAAGGAGAAAGCCGAGTGCGATACCTAGTTTATATAAACAGAGTGTCCATATAAAGTCCCTTTTAACCCCTTCATTATTTTTGTTGCTGAAAATAAGTTAACAAAACTGACCTACGTTTACATTTAAAATTGTTAACTGCTCTTCCACCGAGTCCCAAAAATATTAGAGGGCCAGATATGTCAAACAATCTGTCCTGTTGTGCAAACAAGTTGTATACAAAGTTTTTGTTAACTTATTTTCAGTAAGAAAAATAATGAAGTTGGTTAAAAAGACTTTATGAAGACTCCGTTTGTATGAAAAAAACTTTGATAAAGATTCTTTACCATTTACAGTAGGACTCTGTTACCGATCAATTTCTCCTGAATTATCGTAGGTTTACTTTATTTCGTCCTCAATTTGCTAACCGTATTTTAGGCTGCTGGTATATTATGTATTTGTTGATTACATGATTGCAAACAGATTAAATATTTCTAATTAAGGTATGAAGAGAAATGATGACCGTTTATTTATCGATGTTTTATATTTTTTAAAATTTGTTTTCCGATCACAATTTACAAATACGACATTTACAGCGACTGTAAAGGTTTTATATTAAATATTGCTCTTTTAAAAAGGAACGTATTAAATATTTAGGTCGATTAGAAAATTAAGTACTCTGGCTCCTAAGCTTATTAGAGTTTGCGTACAAAATAATCGGCTGATTACATTGGTTAAATTGTGTATTCAAGTTGGGGAATGTTCGAGGAAGTCCAGATTTACTGTTTTGTTTAGTCAGTATTTGATTTTTATACAGGGTGTTTTAATAAAATGTGAACTAATAATTCAGCTGCGTGTTTACTGTATCATTCCAATGACTACATATCAATAAGATGAAAAGTGCCAATGTTAAAAATTCAAATCATTGAAGCAGGTATACAAATGTGTTTGCACCATCGGCCACTAGGATTCGACGGTCACATGAAAGTCTCTGTTTCTCCTCTCTCCATCGTTGTCCCACACTCGGCCGGCAAAATGCGCCCTGAGAGCTCCTAGTGACTGATGGCGCAAACTCACTTTTATACCAACTTTCCTGGTCTGAATCCTACCCATTTAAACTTTGTAATGGAAATAACGCAAAAACGGTAAATTTTTATTAAAAATTTCATATTTTGAAGCGTTTAATTTTCGAACGAATGTTATATCTGTCAAAACTATGGATCTGTAAAACAGCTTCCATTATTGTGCATTATTATTTTATCTCACACTAGGGGAACCCCTGCGTGCTCGGCACGCCAACCCGTTTGGAACCTTCTATACACGTTATGTTTTCTTTATAATAAAGGTCTAGGATTAATAATAACCCCAATGCTAAGATGGTAAATAATGTTAAATGTTCAAACCAAATTATTTCGTATATTTTATAACAGCAGTTATAAAAAAAGTTAAAAGAACCAGCAAGGCTCTTGTCTACACTTTAATAAAGAACCTAACATAAAAGTTAGAAATACTAATAGTTGCTTCAAAGTGTGAAATCAGGTGTTAATGGAAATATTAGAGCAAACATCTTGTTTTGTCTGTTATTTTTATTCAATTGGTTGCTATGGTAATTCATCAACCTAAGAATTTTTCCGACTAAATTTACAAATATCGAGATAAAAGATGTTTTTATCAAAATGAATTATAGCCTATCTTACTCAGGGATAGTGAAGCTTTTTATTAGTAAAACTATTTTTTACAATCGGTTCAGTAGTTCCAGAGATTACTCCTACATAAAAAAAAAAATTACCTCTTTATAATATTAGTATAGCATAACCTAATATGTTAAAGTGAAATTAGGTTTCAACAAAGAAGAACACATTTGAAATGGTCGCCATTTTGAATCGGATTATGGGATTAAGCTGGTTATTTTACATTAACTAATTCTTGGCGTACTTAAGGACCTGTTATTTTTTAGTAAGTAAAATGGCGGTTGGACATAAAAACGTGGACGCATTTTAGGACCTGTGATTAATAGAACTTTTTTACTGTAAATGTGCAATAAACACGTAATTGAATTATTAGTCCACATTTACGAAACACCCTGTATACATTTTATTCCGTGGCTTACGGTTAGAAATGGTTTTAATCTTTAAAAGGTTTATACCGAATTATTAAATAATGATGTTCTCTTAATCTGCATTAGAGATAATCGATATAAACATGTACAGCTCGTTTGAATATGCAGCCTTGCATATAAATGGGGGCAGTAAATTATGTTCTAAAACTTGGTGAACGTGCTTTGACGCTAATATACCTCTTCATGGGGAATAGATCTATGGGTATAGTTGCGGTACAGTTCAGTCTTGTTGAGGTCACATGTACGAGCCGAATTAGTGACGCGGGCTTTTCGGTTTCCACGGCCAGGGTAGGGCTATCTGAACGTATGCAAATTATACTGTTCATGTGGTCAGACGGTCTTAATGAACTACTAGTTTTGGTGATTAGGTTTCTTGTAGCTAGGAGGCAGATTTTATATTTTTTGAACTCAATAATATTTGGTGAAGAAATTTCTAATTCGCAAATATTTTGTATTTTTCTTTTAAATAAGAATGCAGTAATTACTAAAGTAGAATAATTCGACTACGCAGCTTGAACCGCTGACGTTAGTTGAGCAAATTTCCAAAATTAAGTTTATAGGCCTATGTTTTAGGGTTTCAACCAACAATTTGGGAAATAGGTCTATTCACGACGGTGCTGAATAGCTGCAAAATGGTTCGCACGCCATTCCGCATAATGGAAGTACCTTCAATACACACAGCATTGCGTGCTTCGCACGCTAACCCCACGGTAGAATCCACAACATAGATATGAACCGGGTTTCTATGATATTTTACGATTTTGGGATAACCAAGCGAGCTATAAGGACGCGTAAAAAAACAAAATGTGCAGAATAACATCCTACATTTATATTTGTAGAAAAAACTCAAAAACAAATTAATTCTTGTAGGAAAATCTATAAAAATAGTTACTTTCGGTAAAAAACAAAAACAAAACGTACTTCCGATTGTTGGATTATTTTGCCTAACGAACTCTTCCGAGCGACGTAGACAACCAACAATGTGTACCAAATTTGAACTAAACCGGACTTAAAATGCGGCCGCTAGTGTGCGAACACATATATACATATAATATATATGATTTTTAATGACACCCCAAAACGTGTTCTGGGGACCATGATCGGTGCTCATTTGCTACTCCCGACCTTGGGTCTTACCATAAGGGCCACTGCAATAGCTCATTTGTCCTATGGAAATTCTCTAAAAAGCACTATTTTATAAAGAAGATCAAATTAAATCTTAAAACATTTATCTCATTTGCATAACAATCAGATACAATATAGTACAGAACAAGTACACTCAATTTCTTAGATGATAAAACATATTAATATAAATACCTTTTTGGAGTTTCTGCTCGCAGTCCTTTTTGGTCACAGTTTAAATGATGACGCGTTTCGCCTATTTTTCAGGCATTTTCGAATCACACTAATTCAAAGTTTTTTTAGCATATATATAATGCTCGTCAACTGTGACCAAAAAGGACTGCGAGCAGAAACTCCAAAAAGGTATTTATATTAATATAATTCCAGTCCAGTAAGGCAAACACAAACAAATGATAAAACATACTTAATTAAAATGCTTATTCCACCTATACATTTTCACAACCTTAATATCTTTCTCCAGCTGAACTTTTGAATTAAGTTTAGGTCATAAACTAGCTGTAAATAGTGGGGGTGCAAGAATCTTTTGGAAAAATTACAAACACTTAAAATTGTAACAAGTTTAAACCCTTCGATTGAGTCGATTTTAAGCAAAAAATGTTTGTATACGGAAGATTTATCATGTACGGCGTTTTTTATCATTACGTCTATTGGACAATAATTAACACCAATCTTCAAACAGTTAGAAATATACTTTTAGAATGTACATATTTTCCAATTCATGCACCAACAATTAATTACAGAAGGAAAAATAAAAACAAATGAAATACAATGTATTACATACTCGTATTTTATAAACAACAGCACTTTATCATACTAAAAAAACGCATTAAATAAATTTAAGTAACACTTCTTGAAACAATAGATTTAAATTAGAGTAAATTTAGCTTGCAACGAGCACGAAGGGAAAATATGTGAACAGCTTGTTAATGCTCCTTGTCACGGAGGATAAGTATGGAATAAAACACATACAATAAAATTATATTTGAATAGTTGTTATTTTACATTTGTAACCGTTTGTGTGGAACAGTATTTGAAACAGTTTTCATTCCTTCAAAACAACAGAAAACTCTTACGTCTACTCCACCGGAATATTTCAAAATATTTTTTTATTGCAAGTATTATATTAAGCTGAATCAGACCGTTTAGTATTATTTTACCAAACGGTCAGATTCATTAACCAGGTCTCCAACCAGGTTTTTGCAAAAATTTTAGTTTTGGACATTGAATGATATTAATCAAGTGAAATTTGTTTTAAAATTTGGTGCAATAAATAATACAATTGAATGACAGCAATTAATTGACCTTGGTTTGGCACTAGAAAACAAGTAGGACTTTCTTAGACCCTCTCTATTTATAAATATCCATTGTCCTACCTCAATTTTATTGTTTGTTGTGTATGTACATTTCGCAAACCAAGTTACTATCATCGCAGGGTTCCTACTGTCAGGGGAGAGTAATCTGTTGAATTTGTAAAAAATTTAGGGAAATTTAGGAAAAATTGTTTCATATCATTTAGCCCCTCGTTGATGTAAAAACTGAGGAGTCTTTGCTTTGCTCTAGCTTGCTGTAACACAAGCTGTTGAAGCTGGTTTTCATTAGGGCATCTCTAACAGTTTAAAAAAATTAAAGTCCTACTAAAATGTACTTAAAAGTGCCTGCTTTTAAAAATCGCAATAAAGTACTTTTGACAAAAAGTAATAAAAATCCAATCTTTTCTTTTTACTTTCTCACTATACTATAGTATAGAGAAAGTATAGTGATCGCAAAAAAATGTTGAGATTTTTGTGGAAATATCCGTTTTGGGATCCCCTGAGTCCTAAAAAGTGGTTTTTACAAAATGTCTGTATGTATACAAAGCTAGAGCGAAAACTATTCCATCGATTTCAAACAAATTTGTACCAGAATGTCAAGTAAGCCTGTATAGCTGCAAGAAAAACAACCCACTTTTTGGCAAAAACCTCCAAAAAATTAGTTGATATTTTTTTTTTATAAAAAAAACGGCTCTAACGATTTAGATAAAATTTGGCTTATTTGTAGCCTTTAATGTTTTACTTTCTCACTATACTATAGTATAGAGAAAGTATTATAGTTATCGCAAAAAAAATCGATGTTGAGATTTTTGTGGAAATATCCGTTTTGGGACCCCCAGAGTAAAAAAAGTGGTTTTTACAAAATTTCTGTCTGTATGTATACAAAGCTAGTTTTGTTGAAAACTATTCGCTCGATTTCAAACAAATTTGCACCAGACATGTCAAGTAGGCCTGTATAGATGCACGAAAAATGGTTTTGAAAAACAACCCCATTTTGGCAAAAAAAAAACCCCAAAAATCAGTTATTATTTTTTTATAAAAAACTGCTCTAACGATTTTGATAAAATTTGGCTTATTTGTAGCCTTTAATGTACCCTACAATATGCAAAAAAACAGCATTTTTCTAAAAATTCTCGTTTAGCTAATAATAATAATAATAATAAAAATAATAGTAACAGATTTTTGGGGGTTTTTGGCCAGTAAGGGGGTTGTTTTTCAAAATTGTTCAAAACCTTTTTTCGTGCATCTATGCAGGCTTAATTGACGGGTTTGGTGCAAATTTGTTCGAAATTGATCGAATAGTTTTCTCTCTAGATATAATAATAATATTTATTAGTTAATCTCCTACTTTAATAAATCACCTCCCCTACATTTAGGAAGTCACAGTGCATCTGTTTAATAATTTAAATATGTTTGTGAGAAAGTGTGTGCCATTTCCTGGTACCGTTTATTTAAATATATATTTTAAGCCTATTTTTAAGTTGCTAAATGGGGGAGGGGGAGGGGCTACTAAAATTTGTGATTTTAAAATAATTTAAAATACAATGTTATCTATGTATTCAACTGAGGCTAGGTTTTCTGGTAAAATCTATAACTTGTTTAGGGTTGAGTGAGGCTGCTGTTTATAGGAATTGTGGTGTGTATGAACTTACACGGACTCAGGTAATATATCCACTAAAAAGTGAAAATGTGCTGTTTCATTATTTAGCACAATATTCTGAGGAAATTCTTTATATTAATTTGCATATTATCAACACTAAAAAACTGAAGATAAAAAATAAACTTACACCCAGTACTTGGCAAACAGTGTTTATTTTAAATTGAATCTATTGGTTCCGCGGATGGTGATGTAAACGGTATGGTTGTAGAGAAGGAGGCAGACATGTTTGCAAAAGAATTGATGTTACTAAATTGTAATGCATATGTGTGGTAAAATAATCATTTTAAAACGTGCCGAGAGAAGTTGAGAATCAAATTAGGTGAAATAAATTACCAAAATACTGTAAGAACCCTGCGTGGATCTAATCTAGAATCCAGCTTATGCTGTTAATTTCACCACATCACCCATCGATACACATATAATTCTTTACGTCGAAACCTCTAACACAGTTGCGTAGGTTCGATCCTAGT
The DNA here is from genome assembly GCA_018207615.1 of Philaenus spumarius. Taxonomy (NCBI): domain Eukaryota; kingdom Metazoa; phylum Arthropoda; class Insecta; order Hemiptera; family Aphrophoridae; genus Philaenus; species Philaenus spumarius. Next base: position 29,745 of record JAGFPH010006750.1, read on the forward strand.
TACTGGAGATTATTTTATTTACGCTGTATCCTGCTTCCACGTCTTTATTAGTAAAATAGAAACGTTTAGAAAAAGAAAAAAATATTTTAAACTAAAATGTTTGGTTTTGTAGAGCAATTAGTTGTGCTGGGGTATTTTTTTTATATACATTGCTCAGGTTAGAATATTTTATTTCCGTCCAAGGATAACAACTAAAGGTGAAGTATGTTTTGTTAATCGTTCTTGTAAATTATACTTTTATACTTACAATGTCTGTGTAGAAATGCCTGACATTGGCATAACACACAAAATTCTAGGTCAGGATCAAATATAGTAGACTTCCGCCTGCTTAAACTGACCTAAATCTTGGGTGTTATGCCAATGTCAGGCGTTTCTACACTTCCTATTTCCATATTCTGTCTTTTAAGGGTCTTCTATACCTTGCGTAAAATAGCAAACATATGCAGTTCGTACTAACGTGTTTCAGACGCCGTTTTTCAACCTAAAAAGTAGCGAAACATCTTAAATTGTTCTTAAAGGCTATGTTTTTTTGTCTTGTATTTCATAATATCGTGTTCTTAAAGGCTATGTGCTTTTGTCTTATATTTCATAATTGAAAGATATCGACGGCAACCCCTAATCAGCAGTTTAACTGAGTAAAAATTGATTATTTTTATTGCATTTTTTTGGGAGTTTTAAGCAATCATTTCCTTATTTTAAGCTAAGACGTAAAAATAAAGCCTTTTTTAATAACTTAAAGTAGTTTCCCAGATTATTAATTTATAAATAGAATCCGAAGCACGTTATTACGAATGCATGTTTCAACGATTTTGCGACTTGAGTCAGACCTTTTTATTAAAATTATACTGTACACTCGGGAGTTTTCTTCAATGTAAAGACGAGCCTTAACCAAACAATCCTACATAAAACATTGCTTAATTAACTATTACGTCATACTTGATCTGCAATCAAACTAACCATTTCGTAAATATTTGTAACATTTATGGGTTGTAATAAATTAAAATTTTTGTTTCTATTAAAAAAATTATACAGCATTCTTAAATCTAAATTTAATAAGATTGAGGTTCGCTCACTCGTTATTTCCGGAAAAATAAATGTACAGTCAAAGTGAAAAAATAGTAATTCGTTCAACTCGGCAGAAAGTATTTGTATTGTTAAAGGATTTCCGGTGAAGCGGTTATATTCCAGCAGTTCATATTTGACGACAGGCTTTAAACGGGTTCTATTATTTTCTTGCTTTTGTGTTTTCGACGTAGCGAATAACCTAGGAACATATTAGCTCCCTTCTGTCACTCCCTATTCAGCAATGTAAATAACAAATCACAAAGTTTAACCAGGTAGCTATTGAACCGTAAGCAATTATTCCTGAGGGTGCACACACTTGACATCTTTCACTTCAATTTTACCCATGCAATGTGAACATCCCAATTTCTATAGGTTTAATCGCTTTATTTGAATTTATTTACAGTAAATGTAAATGGGATGTGCAGTGATGTTTAATAGTTCGAAAGGATGGAGATGTTATTACTTACTGTACGTGTGCAATATGGAAATATTATTGGTGATGAAAACATCCGTAACAAATATTTCTAGTATTAGTAGTATTTTATATTGTACGGTTAGACTTGTTTTATTTTTAACTTTGTTTGAGCAGTTTTTAACAGTAGTTAGTTTTAAGTAATCGTTATATTTGAAATTAAAACGCTTTTAATTTCATAAAGTGAGAAACGTTTATGACTGATGCATACACTACAATTGGTTTTTGTACATGTATAACTCAAACAATACTAAAAAAATAAATGGAAACAAAATTAAACATGCTTTCCTATCCATGAATGGCATAGACTCGAAATAAAAAATAACCCAAAGATAAAATTAATTCTTCCTCACCGAATCTGATATTGTAATGAGACTTGATAGCTTGCAATCTTTTTAGGCTACTTTTCACAAAATAAACACACCCAAAAAGCATGCGGCGTACTCTTGCAAAGTTCCGAAAACATCACGCCCTATGCTTTTTGGGTGTGTTCATTTTGTGAAAAGTAAAAAGATTGCTAGCTATCAAGTCTCATTACAATATCAGATTCGCCGAGGAAGAATTAATTTTATCTGTGGGTTATTTTTTATTTTTTAGCTCGAGTCTATTTATGTTATTCGTGGATAGAAAAGCATGTTTTAAAAAATAGTTTTTTTCATTTATTTTATATTTTACTTTTTAGTTATAGTCATAAATTGGATTTTTCCGAAAATTTTTGGTCCTCAGAGAAACCCTCTCCCCTGCCCGAGGCGATCCGGAAAGAGCCGAAGCGACCGTACACCTGTCCACGCACCGGTTGAACGGTATCGAGTTGAAGAAAAGCTTGTAAAAAAGAAAAAACAATTCGATCACGCAGCTGAATCGATGATGATGCGAGATGAGAGCGAATTTCCAAAATTAAGTTTATATGTTTTATAATTTCAACCATTTGGGAAATTGGTCTACTCACGAATAGCTGCCTAGTGTACGAAATATATTAGTAGAATTCGTTTGCATATCAGCCTCTAGCCATGGCCCACGCGCTGCTTCGTTCCGCTCGCAACGGAGTTTGCAACCCGGCCGTCTGTCTCGGATCAGAATCTGCCCGTACGAGGATTTGAACTGGATATAATTATGGTAGTTTACGTTTTGATCGATTTTGGGGAACTAGACGGGCTATAAGGTGGCGTAAGAAAACAAAATGAGCCGAATAATATGCTATAGTTATTTATTTTTATTTTGATAAAACCCCAAACAAAATCATTTTAGTATAAAATATCATAAAATTTTTTTAAATTCAGATCAAAAAAATTGCTTCAGGCTATTGGATTTTTTGGCAAATGAACTAGTCAGAGCTACTGAGAAAATCAACGTGTGTACCAAATTTGGATTAATTCGGAGATAAAATGCGGCTCTTAGAGATATCCCGTATAGGCTCTTAGGCCTATATATATGTAATTTTCAATGACCTCAAAACCTGTTCTGGGACCATGATCGGTGCTCATTGACTACTGCAGACCTTAGTCACTAATTGCTCATCTTTCCTATGGAAATACCCTAAAAAACATGAATTACTGTACATACTTGAATTTGTCATTTAGTTCTATAATGAATAACAATGTTTACCTGTTAATATTAAACTAACAGAGCAACTCATATTTTCGAAACGGTTCACTTTTTAAATTTTTACCGAGTAAAAATATTATTTTAACTTTATGTTGGAAATGTTCCTTTATACTGATTTATACCTTCTTTGTTTGAACTATATCTGATCTGTGTTTATAAGATTTTAAGGATTTTAATGTCTTCGTGAAATTGTGTTTATAAACGTATTTTAATGAATGTATTGCTTGGTATCAGTAGCATAGGTCAAGGGTAGTTACATGTCCTCCAGAAAGTTGAAAATATAAAGGTAAATAAATATTCAATAATACAAAAATATAGTTGTGTTTTTTCTCCCTCTTAACGTACTATTTAAAGTTATGAAGATGGTGGAGTATTGAAAATTATGAAATCCTAACGCCAGTAACTAGGCTTGAACCTACGAAACTGTGTTGAAGTTCAGACTGTAGCTATCTGGACGACCGAGCTAACCACAGAGCCACGCCGCTCCCCTGTGTAGGTCAAAGTTGTTATAAGTAGGTACGTTTTGAAATTGCTGACAGTAGACAACGCATTATTTTACACTTCAAGTATAACCACTAACAAATTATCGATTCAGATATGATATTTTAAATAAAAAAATAATTTTAAAAGAACAATAAAGGCATTATACTATACATAATATTAACTATCTTTTATTTGGTACCTTTAAATGAACGCTGAACATAACGAAAAAACACGAAAGTAAAATAGTTTGCGTCAACCTAATAATTGAGATGTGGTTGAGTTTGGGGATTTATTTGTTAGTAATGTTTCAGGACGATATTCGTTGATTAATTTTAAATCTAAATTTATGAATCAAAATGACATAAAAATTCTTAATTCCAGGTTAAATTTAAGTTGTTTTCATTATGCATTCTCAAAAAAATATACTTAATTTTTGCTTAAATTTTTTTATGTGCGTTTTCAATATTTTATTCTAATATTTGTATCAAACTTAGTTTAAAAAACCAATTTATTTTACTCGTCGTTCTCAGTTTTTTCCCTGAGCAATAGCTCGATGAATTGAAAGGGAACATGGATCGTAGCCTATTAATTCTACGGGGACTCTTCAGTAGGAGTGGACCAGGACAGGCAATCAATTAGGGCCGGCGTTGTCGATTTGTGAAAAGTGAATAGTTGCAAAACGGGTTAACTCGTGGTAGTATATTGTAGTCAGAGTGAGAGTCAAGTGTGTAATTTTAAATTGTAAATGTGTACTAATTACGTCATCGATACCGATTTATAACTGGACGAACCAATTTATAAATAGAAATGTATTTTTGAAACAATTATTGTGAAAGGAAGAACGCTCTATTTTTGGTTTGGTACACAAGAATAATAATAAAACGAACAAATAAAATAATTACAAAAAGTAATCGAGGTCCTTAGTTTGTGTGTAGGTCATAACTCATTTTGAAATCGTAACATAATTCATGTTTTAATTGATTTTGTTTATACGATAATGTTAATTCCCAATTTCGGGAAAAATAAAACAACGAAGCATCTTCTACTCAAAGAGCTCATTATCCGCTTAACTTGATAGTAAGAGGAAACCTTCGTGACTTCCTCTATTCTTGGAATTACAGTTCGTCAAGCGTAATATGTTAAATTTATCACTTAAAGTGCAAATTGAAGGGTGCTGGATGTATTCTACCAATTGTTATAAAATAAATTCCATGTTAACTGAACATGTTAAATCAAAACTCACTGCAGAGGAAATATGTAGACTAATATAAATTAAATTAAAATATAATTTAATTAATGTAACAACGATGAACACTCTGGTACGTCTACAATTCTGAAAATCTTCAGTTTTTGTGACATTTGGATGACGATGTCTCAATGCTTCCATTTCCCCTTATGAAAGTGTCAAAGCGATAATTGATGAACCTAACCACAGGGAATTCTCAGAAGCACTGGCATATTAAAAGGCGTTTACGGAAAACTGTAGGAAATTAACTGACAACCTTTAGGCAGTAAAATCGGTTCAGACCTGAGAAGTGTTGCCAAGTTAAAAGTAAAGACGCTGGTATTCGTTTAATCCCTGTGGATTGAGTATAAACAGCCTGCTCGCCGAATTGTATTTGCTATGTGTGTACTATATTTTCACCGATATTAATTTTATAAATGTTCCTACATCGAATCGAGTGTCTTTACTAAAATTCGGATTTGATTTATGTAAACCGGTTAAATTAATAGTTGCTTTATCAACTCCTATAAAAGCGAGTGTACGGGGGACGTACGAGCGTACTTGAGAGTAACATTTAAAGAAGAAATATACCTATTCGTTTAACTTAATAATGTAACAACTGATTTCACCCATCATCTGTAATACGCAAAAAAAAATCTAGCGTAGATTATACTTTGGGGTTATGTTTAAAACTTTAATCAATAATATAGCCTATAATATTAATAACTTCTAAATCATTTGATCTATCAATATGAAATAAAAGGCAATTAAAAGATAACATTTTTATCTTTCTTTAATTATAAATAATAATATACATAAACACAAAATCTTAACAAATATTCCTACAGTTTTATAGTCCTTATAATTGTACACATTTACCGAGTTAAAAATCACTGTCTGCATAGTTAGGTAGGCCTAAATAAAGTGTGTTGTTTAAATAGTATTTTGTATAAATGATGTATTTCTGATGTGTATCTAATTAATCCGCCTGTGATTTTTCACTGGGATTTACTAGTTATTTAAAACTAGAGAGTTTTTATAGCAATTATGGCTCTTCTTCACTGGGGGGGGGGGGGGGGGGTTTGCTGTCTGATCCTAATAACATTGGTAGGAGTACAGTCAGCAACCT
>JAGFPH010006750.1:35823-51514 GCA_018207615.1 Philaenus spumarius
GCCAGTCTGCTGTTCAGTCAGTTATAATAATGTTCATCAGACTTGAATAGTGATTCGTATATTATCATTATTTTTCGTCGACTCTGTATTAGTACTACAATCATTACAAAGTCCGTATATATCCAACCAGGGTTACTTTGCAACAGAAAGCTCAGTGCGTGATAGCCAGTCTGCTGTTCAGCAGGTTATAATAATGTTCATCAGACTTGACATAGTGATTAGAATATTATCATTATTTCTCGTCGACTCTGTATTAGCACTACAATCATTACAAAGTCTGTATATGCCCAACCATGTGGAGTTTGCAACAGAAAGCTCAGTGCGTGATAGCTAGTCTGCTGTTCAGTCAGTTATAATAATGTTTATCAGACTTGAAACAGTGATTCGAATATAATCATTATTTCTCGTCGACTCTGTATTAGCACTGCAATCATTACAAAGTCTGTATACTAATATAAGTTTCTATATTGGTAAACGCGAAGAAGATTTTGTTTTACAATTCTTTTCTCAACCCTTCTGCCTCATTACTAGAAATATTGTACATTCGTTAACTCAAAACACAAAGACATAATCCGGTTGCGGTTTAACTCTCAAGTGGCTTATCGTTACGCCGCTCTAATTTAAAACATAATTTTATAACAGAGTTTGTGATTCAGGGCCTCTTTTAGAGTAATTCTGCGAGGGGTCGTTATTCCCGAGGGTCTTAATCTTAGCCAACACTCCGTTAGGTCGGTCGGTTTAATTCGATGAGATTTGTGTGGTGGTCGACTCTTTTAACTCTTAATTAAATATTGTTTTTACGTTAGCAATTATTGTACAGTATTTTTTGCATTTTTATTTGTGGGCTTTGCACATCGATCCACTTGTTTGTCTACTCGTATAACATTGATTCTTTACTATATTTTAACGAGCCACAAGTCAATTATTATTTTTGAGTATTTTATACAAATAAACGGTACCAGAAACTGGCACATACTTTCTCACAAACATATTTAAATTATTAAACAGATTTACTGTGACTTTATAATTGTATTAAAGTAGGAAAGGGTAACAAAAGTAGGACAGTAACTAATAAATATTATTATTATTAACTGAAAGAAAACTATTCCATTGATTTCGAACAAATTTGGAGCAAACGTGTCAATTAGGCCTGTTTAGATTCACGAAAAAAGGTTTTTGAAATTTTTTTGAAAAACAACCCCCTTTTTGGCCTAAAAACCCCATAAATCTGTTATTATTATTATTAGCTAAACAAGAATTTTTAGAAAGATGCGGGTTTTTACATATGGTAGGGTACATTAAGGGCTATAAATAAGCCAAATTTGATCAAAATCGTTAGATCCGTTTTTTATAAAAAAATAATAACTGATTTTTTGGGTTTTTTTTGCAAAAAAGAGGGTTGTTTTTAAAACCTTTTTTTTGTATCTATACAGGCCTAATTGACAAGTTTAGTGCAAATTTGTTCGAAATCGATCGAATAGTTTTCTCTCTAGCTTTGTATACATACAGACAGACATGCAGACAGACATCTTGTAAAAAAAAAAACTCTTTTTTGGACTCAGGGGGTCCCAAAACGAATATTTCCAGAAAAAAATCAACATCGATTTTTTTGCGATTACTATACTTTCTCTATACTATGGTATAGCGAAAAAGTAAAACCTAGGTGTTATTCATCTTAATCTGGGCCTATTTTAAACCTGTTTTAAATTAAAATTTTCGCTGATTTATACGGTATTGTGTACACACTGGTTGCTATGGTAATGGATATTAAAATACCAACTCGTTCTCCCACTGCACAGCCGATTTCCTCACTATTGATTCACGTAAGTTACCATAGCAGCAATTTCTTCAACTCCATTTCCGACACCCTGGCATATGTTTCTAATAATTGTAATGAAGATGATTTTGTTGTTCATCGTAGTTTAAAATTTGTGTTTCATACCAAAAACAGAATTATTTTAGTTACATGTTAACATTATAGAAGCAATTTAAACAATGCGACCAATATTTATGTAATATCAAATTACCCTACTTTAATACTCGTATTCTCTAGTTTGAACTATTTCCCAACACTTTATCAATTAAATTCCACTATTCTCCTGATAATAGTTTTAACCAAATTCATATAAGTTATGCTAGTTACATGTGAACATTTATTAACGTTTTGATTTTGTATTAAATTTTATATTGAATACCGTTTGACAGATTTTAGTTCATTTGTTTTGCAAAACTTTTAATATAGTACACAAAAACACTATTTAGGAGTTTGGGTAGTTTTGGAACTCCTAAATGTTTAGGTTACACCTCTGCATATCCAATATAGTTGGGGAGGTAGTATTTTCTTAATATATAATAAATACAAACTTAAATATAGAATGGAAATTTAAAACCCGCAATTCGTTAGTGTAAGTATTATAAATAATTAGAATTCTGTATAAATGAATATTACATCTTTTCTGTATACATTCAAAGTCTGGGAGAAATCATAAAACGCCCTCATTAAAACTTTAAAGTACATTAAATCTCATTAAAGAAGTTCAAACAATGCCCAACTATTTTTAGACTTTACTGGAACTTATATTAAAATATTTTCTTTACAGAAATAAGCTATTGAATCTGGCCTGAATACAAATAGTAAGAAAGGAGAAAGCACTTCCCTCTTGTTTCGCTCATGGATAATTGGACGGATTTTGCAAGTTTTGTTTTACATAATAATGACAAGAACAATAGTTAAAATAGTGCAAGGTTTGAAATTTGTGGTTTTTAAGATGCCACTATCTTGCTTACATGAATTAAAGTCCATTACATTCTTATGGAAATTTAAGAATTATAAATAATTACACCCGCTGAAAATGATTGAAAGATATCCATATTTTGATGACATACGAGGTTAAATCAAAGTTACCAATGTTTAACACTAAAGTTGGCAACTAGAAATCGAGTTTATATTTTATTATATTTCAATAATACCGGTTTCGACACTTATGCTATCGGATGCGGAAAGTGTATGCACGTCTAAGAACTATTTTCTTCGAGAATCAATTGTTTGTATTTGCATGAGTTTGCTTGAGAGAATGTTTTCTTGAAATGCATTTATTGAACTATTATTTTCCCTAGAGTCCACCTTTATGTTCACTCTTGTAAGCCAACACCGTCCTGAGACTTAAGCTTTCTATCTAGTTTCGTCTCCCCTCGTTCTCTTCTAACCGGGAAGATTATTGTTTATTACGGAAAGGTGTTTGTACATTCCAAGCGAGTAGACGACATTCTTCCATTCCTTACTCTTTTAATTTTAACGTGGCTACGAAGTTGTTATTTCATTAGTTACGTAGGTTACATTCAGTGTGTACATCTTGTTTACCTTAAAATGAAGAAAATATTTACTTCAGTTATAATAATAACATTTTCTACCCATACTTGTGTTTGGCTTATAGCTCAAAACTTTCATTTGTTAGGGTTACAAAATATAAAAGAATACAACTGTGTTTAAAAATGCTGAAAACTTAATATTAAAATGTTAAACAGATGCACCTATTGCAATGGTAATACATATTAAAACTAGTATAATTGATAATAATATCAACAAAATGAAAATAAATCAACATAATTAAAGTTAACATTACCAACACATTGAAATAAATAACATCAAGGATACAGTTAAAATAATTCTACCTACACAGTTAAAATAAAAAACAATTCGGACACAAATAGAATTACCTACACAATTAAAATAAATAACAAGACGGACACAAATAAAATTACCTACATAATTAAAATAAAAAACAATACTATCACAAATAAAATTACCTGCACAATTAAAATAAATAACAATACGTACACAAATAAAATTTCCTACATAATTTAAATAATAATGTTACTTATTATGTTTATCGCCTTTCTGACTATTGTTATATATAAAATATAATTACAACTTACCGTTCTTAACTTATAAATTCTTTAAACGACGGCCGTTTCGGCTTATTCCGCCATTTTCAAGTTAAAATTCGTTGGATAAATTAATCCGTTGTCACACATCACATACACATTTACACACAAACATTCAGAATAAATTAGAATAAACACACAAACAAATTTACTATTAAGAAATCACATGTCTTGTGGGCCCACTGTCTCGCACTGTAGGCCTACTCTGTACTGACTATTGACGACGGTAAGTTCTAATTATATTTTATAAATAATAATGACACAAATAAAATTACCTACACAATTAAAATAACTAACAATTCGGATACAGTTAAAATTAATATTAGGTACACAATTGAAGAATATATATTTATTGGTGGTATATTACCTTACTTTTCCGTCTAAAAATCTTGTTTACGACATTTATAGCATGACCCGTTTCATCTTTTCATTCAGTCATTCTTAACAGTGCAAATTATAACGAAATACACAGCACGTGCTTCCTAAGAGATGTATCTTTAACGTTCCCATGTTTAATTATTCATGGGAAACCTTTTTGTGGCTGTGAACGTGGTTTTAATGTATGATCAAGTTTTTAGTACGTGGACCGCTTCTGATTTAACAAGGCCACTGTTAAGGACGCACATGTGAGCTTGACACTGAAAACTATGAGAAGCGGCCGACGCACAGGGCATTGCGTGCTTCGCACACCAAGCCCCGTATTGGGAGAATTTCAATATACAGAGTATTGCGTACTTCGCACGAAAATTTTAAGCCTATGTGCTATGGACGCACATGTGCATCCGCTTTAAAAATATTAGTGATTATTACGTAAAAAGGTTCAAAAATAAAAAATAAAGTAATTTCTACTCATTTAGATTATAAAATAAAAAAATTAAATGTCAGCTCCTAGCATAGGACATACGAAATTTGAGTAGCAGTGAACGTGTTAAAAACGTCGACAAGTCCATTATGCTATATAAATTACCCACACAACCCTGGATGATGTATGAAATAAATATAAAAAAATTAATAATACCAACACGATTACAATTATTTTGTCAGTTATATTGAAACGTTCAAATAGACAGAGCCATCTTAAAATAAATTGGAGAGTTAACATTTTTTATTTTGTTTTGTTACTTCTTAAAACTGCAATCAGTAAGTTTATATTAAACAATGGATTGACCTTCAAAATTGTTATTTGATTCATGTTAATAGGACAAACAAATATTTGTGCAACGTTTCGGACTGTTATAGGTTTGAATCCAGCAAAATAAACAAACACAAACAAAATCCATAAAAGCACCAAACTCAATATTCTGACCTAGTAGGAGGCATTTATCTTCCATACAAGTAACCCCTGAAGTAAAGCATGAATTCATTTTTATCAGCAAAGTACAAAATATTTCCTCCCCTAAGTGGACTGGCTTTTGTTCTTGGCTTAAAACTAATGAAAACGGGAGTCTTCCCTCCTGTAACAGCTTAACCGGTATCAAGGACCAGACCCAATATATATTTTATTTTTTATCCTCTGACCTCATTAAATGCACGTGTTTAAGCCATCGAGGGTTGTATGCCGTCATTATTTCGTACACAGTGGGATCCTTGACTTATCTAGTATGCAGCAATTAATTATAGTTTAAGCCCCGGAGGCTATACTCATTTATTAGTTAAATGCATGCAATTAGTTGCGGGGTTTGCAATAATTAATTATTTTCCAGAAATGTATTTATTACGGTATGTCTGTCATGATTTTAAAATTACATTCCCGAGATTAAATGGCAATTTGTTGATTGAACTAATTATATTTTTGTAAGTTTAAAGTTAATATTTTTGTATAGATTTCTTGTTTTATTTCTTAAAGTTGTTTTATAAAATACATTTTCTTCGCAACGTTTACTTTTGGAGTGGTTCTGATGCTCGCGTACAAAGAATTCAAATAAGAAAGTCCTCCATGGAAATCAACTTTGACAATCTCCGGAGAGAACGGAGAGTGTCAGAAAACTGACAATTTTACGAATGTATGAATTTCTTTTGCTAATTTTCTAAAACTCAACGAAGGTGAATATTTTGTACGTTTTCATAAGATTGTGAGAAATATATTGAAAGATTACTGTTATGTTTTTTATGGGGATAATTTTGTATTGACTGTTGTGTCTAAAATAAATCCGACTGCGATAAGAAACAGAAAATAGATCGTTAATAATTTTAGTATAATATTTTGTTTTATCTGTCAGAGGCTGTTTAACTTATAGAAATACAAATGGATTTTTTATTTAGTGTACAACAATTCGAAATGTTATAGGTGTACAGGGTGTTATGGGTATGTGGGCAAGTACAGAAACTAATGAAATAAGAAGTCAACATATCTATATATGTATAAATATACTAGCTGACACGTACGGCGTTGCCCGTGGTGGTTAGTATTTTCAGTCTTTTTAACGTAATTGTAATCTTTTGAAGTGTTCAGTTAGTGAGTGGTATTTGGCTTTTATATATATAGATCTTAAATAATAAAAGCACTATTGTCATAATAATAAAAGATCTGAAATTATGATTTTAGTAACTTTGATCCCCCCAAACCCCTCCTAAAATTTCGAAATTTTTCATACCCTTTCTTAGAGAGCGCCTAAGGTCCTAGAGGAAGCTACATACGAAATTTTATTCCAATCCGTTCGGCCGTAATTTGAGGATGATCAAAAACGCATTGAAAACGCAAGGAAAAATGCAAAAACGCAAGGAAAAATGCAAAAACGCAAGGAAAAATGCAAAAACGCCTATTTCTGGCGTAATTTTGGGAGAATCTCAAACATTTTTTAACAGACTACTTTTAGGCCTTAAACGAACCTAAGTACCAAATTTCAACATTTTCTGCCAATTAGTTCTCGAAAAAGCTGAGAAAACGCAAAAAAACGCTAGAAAAACGCGAATATTGGGCGTATCTTTGGGATGTTTTCAAAATCCGTTCTTAGTGCGCGTCTAAAGGTCCAACTGAACATGCATGCCAAATTTGAACTCATTTGGTTCAGTAGATTTTTAGTTCTGCTGATGAATGAATCAGTGCCATTTCGCTTTTATATGGCTACGGCCACGCTAGGCGACCTGGTCGCCGCGACCCGGTCGCGCAGAATTTTTTATCCGCGACCTGGTCGCGGGTAGGTGCCACACTTAGCGACAGTCGCGGTAACACAATTGTAAAAGATGACTTCTTTGAATGAGGATATGATTGCTAATGATTGCCGAATTTCTTCTGAATAATTTGCATGTTTTCTTGCTTCAATTGTCTTATTGAAAATGCTTTAACAAAATGAAAGAGTACATTATTTATGTTGAATAAAAACCTAGCATAAGCTTTTGACTTTTGGTCTTAGCTCTAGCTTTCGTTATTAAGTCAAAGCTTTTAGTCTTAGCACTAAGTACTTAATATTTGTTTAATTGCTTAAATCAAATAAAATTCTATTAAATAATGGATACTAATTAACTCATACACCGCCCTTTGCTTATTTGAGACCGTCACCTTTCAAATACGCCACTGTAAACTTTAATCGTAACTTTTTATAGGCCTAATCATTAAACGGTTTAAAACTTTGTATAGGAACTGCATTTTGTATAGTTTTTTTATACAAATATTGTTTATATGTACCTATACATTTTTATTAAAATCACTTGAATATTTTTAAAGAAATTCATTTTTTACAGAAGACATGTACCGTACACTTTCAGATATTGAAAACGCGTGTTCAGTAAAAGTAAAACCCCATTTTCTCTAAAAATATTTACCAGATTTAAATAAAATTAATACTGGATATAAACAATACATGTTTAAACATACTGTACAAAAATTAAGTTCCTGTACTAATTTTTAGACCGTTTAACGATTAGGCCTATAAAAATATACCAATAATATTTACGGTAAAACGTGTTTGACTGCCTCCAACGCGCCTGGGAGTTATTGTGAAAATTTGGTGAGCTATTAATCAAATGACGTTACAGACATTCTAAAATACTGTAATTGAAAAACTTTTTCATAATTTCTTAATCCTCAGTGACAGCACCAAAGCATATAAAATAGGCCTTTGAACGTAGGCTATAACGAATGAACCTGGATTTGAACGTGCATTCTATTTCTCCTTTTTTACTTTTCGAATTTAATAAGTATAAAATTGTATAGTAAAACAATAATAACAACTTAAATTCTTCATTCTTATCTTCATTTGGCAACTGCTCCCAACCCGCAATAACAATTGTAGCAACTTCTCTATTTGACATCTCTATTGCTGTAACACTTTATTTATATCCCAAATAGGTCTACGAAAACTAATTTCATTGATAAAAATATCAGTGTCAAAAGGCATGGTTATTCCAAAAAGAGAAAAGTGTTAACACTGAACTAGCATCAAAGCGCACATAATTCAGGTGGAGCAGAGAAAGGTGGGGGAAGAAATGTAGCGACCTGTCGCCAAGCGTGGCCGGCTCCATAAGATAACATGGGGAGCGTATTTGTCGCCGCGACCAGAAAACGCTCTCGGTCGCGTTCTATTTGCTGTCGCTGGTCGCGGGTCGCCTAGCGTGGCCGTATCTATATCATTCAATGCATTCCACTTTTTTTCTTTGTCGCAGCGACCAGGTCGCGGCGACCAGGTCGCCTAGCGTGGCCGTAGCCTAAAGATGGATATAATCCAAATACCACTCACTGACTCACTCATCACGAAATCTCAGAAACCACCAAACGGATTGGAATGAAATTTGGTAGGTAGCTTCCTTTAGGGCCCTAAGTGCTCGCTAAGAAAGGCTTTCAAAAAATTCGAAACTTTAGGAGGGGTTTGGGGTTCAAAGTTAGTAAAAATCCCATAAGAAATACATAGTGTAATATATTTATTGTTATATTTTTTTATTAATATACATATAACTTTGATTTGTCTATCCGTGCAAAGAGTGATCGGGCAGCTAGTGCTATATAAAATAAACACTTGAAAAAATATCATTCCGCTTCTCGATTTTGTAAAATAGTGGGTTTGCAAATTTGATTGAAGGACTAATATGTGTAATAACCACATTAGGAATGCCATTTTCACCATTTTATAGCAAACAAGTTGTCAACTCAATTACAAAAGTATGATACAGGGCGTGACAGTTAAAAGCCATTACAATTATGAGTTAAAAACGTGAAATATACTTATTATGAATAAATTTATATTACCTTTTTATCCGGTATGTCACACTAATCCAATGTTGGTTTTAATGATTACTGCAGTTTCGGGCTGGAGTTCAACCGTTCGTTGAAAAGTGCGTACTGACCGATATCGTATGTTTTTTAAAAGTTTTAACTTTTGTAAAAATTTATATGTGTATTTGTGTAAACGTGTTTTGTTACGTGTGGACTGTATTCTCGATTGTTTTAAATGTTGACGAGCTCCGTATGGAACGATTCGTAAAATATAAAAATAACACCCTTATATATGATCTGAAGATTGAACTCACGCAGCCCGAAACTGCAGTAATCATTAGAACCAACATTGGATTAGTGGGGCATTCCGGATAAAAATGTAATATAAATTTATTTATAAATTTGCTAATCTGTAGGCTACAATGTTAAAATTGAAACTTATTATGAGTTTTCAAATGAATATTCCAAATTCAAATTGGCTTCCGTAACACATTCTATAAAGTATTTGATAAAATTACGAAGGATGTTTAAAATGGGGTTTCTACACTGGAATACAAAATTACCAGTTAAAATTTTAAAAATACACAAACATCGGATATTTAACAAAACGTTTTATAATGATGTACTGTAGCCTATGTGTTATCCATTTGACAAAGTAAAAGTTCTATGAATATCAGTTTGTTGGTTTTTAAATATCGTTTGGCTCATTTTATAAATATTGGCAAACAAGTATACTGTACTACTTGAGTTCAAATAGGTGCTAGTAGGAGGTATTGGTCTAACCCTGAAGCTTTTATTTACAAAAAATGATCTCCAATTACCTGTCAGTTTTAAGTGGCACCGCCGGCCGGATCATAACATTCTCTAATCCTCGAGATAACCTCAACATTTCAGCTCCAAACTGATGGAGCGCGGACATGGTAGAGGGCGTAGGTTCGGAGTCCGGCATCCAGAGGTCGTGAGTGTCCAACGTGGTGAGGTCGGTGTCCGTGGAGGAATGGTGCTGCGCTAGAGTGTTGGGCAGATGTTGCGGCGTCGAAGGATTCGGTGATTTGTTCCCGGTGTACAATAACAGCCGCCTCCACGTACATCTTCTTTCGATTCCTAAACAGGTTGAAATTTTAATTTGTACATTTCAGCTGAGAATCCTTGTTACAAATAGCAAAACAAGATTCAGCAAGTCTTTATTATTTTCCTTGATTAATAGTCTTACATTCAAAATATGGTTGTCAGATTTATGTTTAGAGTTATATCGATTCTTTTCGAACTTGTTTTGCACAATATGCTATAGCACAGTACTGTTGATGGCAGAGTTTAAACACAATCAGCACACTGAAACCTCGTTTATCCGAAATTTATGGGACCAGTGTTGAACTGTTCAAGACAATAAGCTGTTATAAATTGGAATAGTTATCCCTACTATATCCGTATTCCTTATAATATTAACACAAAACCTATCCTAGAAATAATGAAAATAACCTTAAAATGGTTCGCATAGTTGTTTCATTTGAATCGCGACACCTATTTTACTGTATGCACAATGAAGTAGTATAATGTGACTTTAAACTTATACTTATTTTATACTAAAAGTAGAGTTCTCCGCCCCTTGCTAGCTTCGCTCACCAGACCGCGCGTTCTTTCTAAATTCACGGTGAAGCAAGTGCAGTTTATTGTATCCTCTGATATTTTCACGGAAATGGTGATTAGGACAGAGGCACTTGGTAAAGATAGCGCCAATTAGGATGGAGCGCTAAGAGGGGGTGTGAAAGTCTCCTACGCCTGCTCCCACTACATTTCCCCTCTCGCGGCAGAGTACAGTCAGAGTCGGCTGCCCTACCTAATTCATGTCTGCTATGTAGTCGTGTTGATTGTATATCAACACTTTTTGTTGGTAACTGTACTGAAGACTCCAATCGAGTAGGAGAGGGTAAGACGTTATAGCGCATGCTCAAGTGACGCTTCACGCTGCTTGGCACTATCTGTATGGGATAGGGGGGGGGGGGAGAGTAGCGGTGATCAGGATCCTGACGCGTATGTTGTACGGCTAGAGTTTTGATTACGACAGAGGCCCTTGAATTGTGGTGGATGGTGTGGGGTAGCGGTGACGTGAAAATAATAATTTGTTAATTTCTAATAAACTACTTAATAAATGAAATAAATATATTTGAGCACTTTTTGCGTTAAAGAACTCCTTCTTGCCACATTTTATTTTTTTAAATCATAATAGCTTTTGAGATATGGCGAGAACTTAACGCAAGTCAGAGGACAGAGAAACTGTAAATTATTGTAGTGGGGATGTGATTTCTGTATTAAAGAATTCTCACTTTGTGTGTGAAATTTCCGCAATTTTAATAGTCAACTCGTCACAGTTACCTTCCTGTAATTTGTTCATCTCTATCACTGATACAATTAATTATAGACTGAACATTTATTTTCAGACACGATTTTATATTTTAATAAATTTAATTGCGGGAATTTGTATTTTAGTTTTGAACACGTTCCCTATGATGTTTGGTTAAACTGTTTCATGGTGTTTACTTTCAACTGCAGTCCTTTATGAAAGTAAACTTTTTCATCTAAAAAACATGTTTTCTTTACTTCCTTAATTAGTTTTGCAGAAAAGTCACATTTAATCAAATAGATTTTTAGTTAAAACCTAAATAATTGCGCTGACTTTTATACAATTTAAAAGTTTAAGCGAAATTCAAAATACGATAGCAGTAATGGATTGATCGCTTTTAGTTTTCTGATACAGGATAAACAAAAATCGATTAAAAACTAAAACACATTTTCGTGACAGTTTCCACACTGTTCCATTGGAGAATAAATCAAAGTTTGTTAAACAAGCAATTTACGTAAATATTCAATTTGAACGTTTTACAATAAATAATTCATGTTTCTCGCGGAGTAAACAACGCCGGTAATAAATCCTTTCCATAATAATAACCTATTACTGAGGTATACGTACACTATACAGTGGTAATGGTGTTTAGTGTAAGGCTAGACGCCGTGGTGTGGGGTTGTATTTCCGGCAATAATAGGGGGGTTGGTAGTGAAGTCACGCCACTAAAATCACCAGGAGCAAGGGGTAAATGCATTGTGCTGCGAACCTTTTGAGCCGAGTTGCTTACTTGGATAGTAATGGCTAACAAAACTTTGCAATCGAAGTAATTCAATTAAATCGCGTTATTAAGAGATAGATAGATAACTTAGCGTTATTACAATAGAAGCACAGTATTAACAACTGAAGGTTAAAACAATAGTTCAGTTAAATAAAAAAAGCATACTTCGCAAATTTAATTGAAAATAAAGAAATGATAAATTATTCTTTAATTATTAGTTAATATGTGAAAGAAAACACAAACTTGGAAGAATAAATTCAATTTTAAACAGAGGTTGTATGTTAACAAAATGAATGTTAAAAAATCAACATTGATATACAAGTGAATCAAAAAGCAGGACTCCCTCCTCCTCTACCCCCCCCCCCCAATTAAATATACAGAGATATCCTTTGGGGGATCATGCAATCTTGGCAGGAAGTTTCATTTTACGAGTTTGAAAATTTTGAGTTTCCCCTAAAAATGGGGGGTTTTGGGTGCAACTCAAAATATTTAAATGTAAATCCCCATCAAGTGACCCCTCATTTTGAAATGCTTACAAAAACTTAACGAATGTTGAAAACCAGAGTTCGCTATCTCTTTTCTGTCCAAAATAGTGCAACGTCAAAGTTTAATGAAGTCTACACTTACATTAGTTTTCTTTAGGAAAGTTACTGTCTGTGAAGAAATTGGGCTATTTGTTGATTGTGTTCTAAATCAGTTAGGAATGCAATGAACAAAGATTCCAATGAAGAAAGCACACTGATTAGAAGTTTGTTTGCACTTGTGACCTTAGTACTGCGGACTTTCCCAGTTTGAACTACTGATACGGTTTAGTAAAACCAGCCCCTTCTTTGTTTCAATATCATCAGAATAGGTCATACTTAGAGTGGTAACGAAATCATTGTCAATGTTAAATTTTTTTTAGAATTCATAAATCCTACATAAAACCTAGTAATGGTAATATTGGCTACTATTTTGGTTAGAGAAGAGATAGCGAACACTGGTTTTCACCATTCCTTAAGTTTTTGTAAGCACTTCAGAATGAGACGTCTCTTGAAGGGGGTTTAAATTTAAATATTTTGAGTTGCCCTCAAAATCCCCCATTTTTGGGGGACACTCAAAATTTTCAAACTCGTAAAATGAAACTTCCTGCCAAGATTGCATGTCCCCCAAAGGATATCTCTGTATATTTACTGGGGGGGGGGGGGGGGTCCTGACTTTTGATTCACCCAGTATGTATTATACAGAATATATTTTTTTAAATGGATCTCCATTCGGATCTCTTTAATTAACCATTAATGGGGGAGAAACATTTTAAATGGGACACCATTGGATGTTTTCAATTAACCAATAATGTGGGAGAAAACTTTAAATGGGATCTCTTTAATTAGTTACTAAAACATAAAATTAGGGTGTTTTTATAAAAATGTTTGGCCATTTTTCAGAATTTAAAACAAATACTTTTATTTATCTCGAAAATTATTAAAGGTATCCCATTTTAAGTTTTCTTCCAGATGAAGAGTTTAAGAATTGACTACCCATTTTACAATGTCATATTATATGGTACATAAACATTCAAAATACTCGTGCATCATACATGATAAAAAAACTATTTTATTTCCTCATACACTCAAAGATCACTTCTCTTCCGTATCTGATTTAATTTTGAAAATTTCCTACTGATATCAGTAGATTTAAGGTTATCTACAAATCGCTATTATAAAACATTCTTTATACATTGCAGTTATGTGCTTGTGAATAATTCTTATTCGCCTCTCCTTGTACTTTTACTTGTGTTATATTTAAGGGGAAACAACTTATTGGAGAGGGAAAGGAAATGGAAGGGCAGGGATACCATGTTTATGGACCTAACTGTTGAGACATATTTTGTTCTGCTTTTAAATCTTCTGATGTGGCTCGGATCTTTATTTCCACATTCATTTTCTTCAGCATTAATATCTTTTCTAATGTGGATATCATTTTTTGAATAAGAAATAAAGGCTTGATTTAAATGTCAGTGTCACTAGCATTTAATATATTCTGAACTGGAAGGGGGATTGTCTTGTCCTTTTTCATTTCAACGTATTTAACTTTTGTGTCTCTTTTGAAACATATTCAACTGTGCCTAGAATTTCTCATTGGTATAGAACCGTATACGATATTGATCATTCAAGGATTTATAAATATAATCGACAGAGAGATTTTATTTATAAAAATAAAAATAAAACATAGATCACAATTCTCTCAAAAATACGTAAATGGTTGACAAGTTGATGTTATAAGTTGTAACTGTTATAATTCAGTTATACCTCAAATGTAACTGAAGATGAAGACTTTGTCGTTGAAACGCGTTTGAACATTAAACGTATTTTTGTGAAAATTGTCTTCTGTGTGGTTTTTTTTAGAAAAATGCAAGGATTTGTATTAAACTTTCAGGATTTGTATGGCTGCCGTTAAGCTTAGAAATGCTGTAATAATTCCTAATGATTAATATTCTTGAGAATTAATTGGTAGTAACTAAATAGTTCAAATCGAAATTAATTATTTTAAAATTCCATTAAATATTTTGATTTGGGCACAGTAGGGCCAGAGTTTCGCTTGACATGAATTTTGATGTGTTGTAGAGATTAGAATACACATATCACGGGGCTGTTAATGTAATGTTTGGGTTGGTATTACTAGTTTGTCTTTCCGACACTGCCGATTTAGTCAGAAACTAATTAAGATTGACTTAGTTATACTGCACTTGAAACATACATTCATTTGTATGATACATTTTGTTTGAAAAAATCAAGCAAATATACTTTTTTAATACTGTTGTGTGGACAGTATGTGGGCATCGTCTGAACTGACTTTATGCAAGTATATTACAACTATTCTTACGATTTTTGTGATGAGCCTTTTCCAAGAAATCACTGATAATTTTATAATAAACCATTCCCACTCTATATTTCCAAAAACCTTTGCAGTTAAAATTTGTAAAAAAATATTGATGTTAGGGTACATCCAGGGATAATTCTTTGTTTTGGAGCTTCTTCCACGGGTCTATACTACCAATCTATAAGTTGATCGCCCATGGCTATTGTTATTGGTTAGATGTTTATCTTGTTTATGAAGTGTGGATGCGTTGTTGTTGTTAATATATTTTTGATAACTTTCGTAACGGTACGTAGACTCGCTTTTCTCATGTATATTTCATTCTAGAGAATGTCCACCCTCGTTATTAGTGTTTGCAAAGTTTTCTTCGACACGCATCGTTGTTTAACTCCTGTATGAACTTTATTTTAATTTCCGAATTACCTAAGTAATTCTACTTTGGTGCTGTACTGGGCTGTGTTTGAGGAGTTTAAATAAAATTAGCAACAAATTTATATACAGGGTGTCCCACGAAGAAACGGAGAAACTCTCAGGACTTGTTCTTCAATTGAAAATAACAAAAAAAGTACATATACACATAGGACCGAAAACTCTTCGTTTCCCAGATATCCGCCATTTT
>JAGFPH010006750.1:51914-62541 GCA_018207615.1 Philaenus spumarius
TGATTGAGTTCAAACTTGGCATGAAGCTTAACCTAACAATGATATATTTCAAGAAAAATAATCGATACTATCAAGTTTCAAAATGGCGGCTTAGATTGTAAACTACTCAACTGTTGAGTGAAAGTACCCCGCAACGGTCCGCCAGAGCGGTTGTTTAGAACGGGAGATAAATGGAAGTCGTTTTATCCATCCTCCTTCACAGATTCAACTTTGTATTCGTCACAAATATTCTGTGCAATTTAATTATTAATAACTGTGAAACTTTCTTTGCATTCATACTTTGTCCAACTCGCCTACTCACACCTTCTCTTCAGACATTCTGTTGTTGCAAAACGTTTCGGCGTTAATCGTTAATGCCTTCGCCTACTGTTTTATTTGTTTACAATCTCAACTTCGGGGAAAGCTTAGGAAACTTTTGTGTGAAAGGAATCGGAAGCTGCCACAATTAGTAAAGGCATTAATGCGATTAAACAGTGGTGACAGAGGCGGCTATTGGTATTGCAAACTTAACTTTAGTACATCTTTTTTTTATAATTTAAAAAAGTAAAATAAAGTATTTAAACTGTTTTTTCCCAACTTGAGTGTTCATCCCGAGCTTCCGTCAAAGCAGTTGAAAGTTTTAACCATTTTACTAACGGTTCTCTGATCACATTAAAAAGAAAACAGTATGTGTAAATATAATCCTGTGTTTATGGTGTAGCATTTTTAAATTTTATTATTCAATTAGCGGTTCTCTGAGGACCTAAGCTAAAAAATATTGTAAACTTTAAAACAAGGCGTATACAATTAACGAAAATATATATCAACTCGTATATAAGCGAGTGTACGTACGTACTTTAGTAACATACAATATAACTGCTGATTTCACCCACCATCTGTAATACTTAAACAAATACAGTGTAGATTATACTGTGGGGTTATGTTTTCAACTTCAATCGTTTATTTTCTTATGAAATAGATTTTTTTTAAATATGAGTTATAGAACCAATGTATGTTATTAATACGTTATAATATTTGCTTTGAGGTTATAAACTGTATATAAATACAACCTTTTATAGTCAAAATATTCGTTTATACAAATTTAAAGAAGAAATACCTATTCGTTTAGCTTCGGAAACATGTGTACATCTTCGTACAACATATAAACATATTCGATTATTAATTTATGCACTGTAATATTAATAATTTTTGAAACATTTGATCTATCAATATGAAATAAAAAGCTATTAAAGGATAATATTTTTGCCTTTCTTTAAATATATAATAACTAATAACATACATAAATATTAAATTTTAACAAATATTCCTACAGTTTTATCCTTATAATTCTACACATTTACCTAGTTAAAAATCCCCGTCAGCATAGTTAGGTAGGCGTAGATAAAGTGTGTTGTTTTTAAATAGTATTTTGTATAAATGATGTATTTCTGATGTGTATCTAATTAATTCGCCTGTGATTTTTTTACGGGGGTTTACTAGTAAATTAATAATAGTGGGCAAGTTTTAAAGAGGAATTATATATACAAAATAAATGAGCAAATAAGCAATGTGGCGAAATAAATTGAAAATTTTTTCAATTATTCATTGTGACCAAACAAAATAACTTGCCATTCTTATATACGATATTTAATTTAATATTTTAGGAACAGTTTTGTTGCAACTAACTAAAAATTATCACCCGGGCACATTACCTATCTCAAAGCTTTTCGTCGTATATAGAAATACATTTACGTGCACATTGCCATATTGCAACACTCATCCACCACATTACCACTGCCATTTTTAATTAAAAAAATTCAATTCAAGGAACATTTATTGTCATCAGAGTTGTGTAACTACAGATATCGGCGCGAATGCCGGCACTTGACCTTGCCCGGGCGTGATGGGCGATTGGAGTGGGGAAAGGGCGTAAGTGGAGGCAAAAAACATTTTCCCCACTCCGCTTTCTAATGTGATTAATTCTTTCGACGAACTGGTGGTGTCACTCCACCCTTGAACGGGTTACACAAGTAATTTTAAATTTAATTACATTATTTATGTTAGTTTTTCTAGTGATAATGGCATACAATTGGAACATGGAACTGGTTTATATACCCGCGCCGGGAATACTGATGTTTTTAGTATGGTTAGTAGCCCATAGTCCAAGTGTCAGCATTCGCTCCGGGATCTGTACACACAAATTTCAAGTCAATCGGTTTAGTAAAAATTGAAGAAAATCTGCTTACAAGATTTGTTTACATTGTTACCAGTCACACTAATATTCAATAACAAGCGTGAAAAGAAGCCATGATCAAATTTTTGCTTTTTTAAATTTTACTACCTATTTCTAATTTGTTTAAAGCTTGGGCAAGTTTAAGCAAGAAGGATGAAAGTTTAAATACCTTGACTACTATTCAAGTGTTGTTTACCTAACGAAGCCGGACCTCCGAGCCATCCACTAGACCATCCCGTAGTGCTACACCCTCCGATGTTTTGTTGTTGGAGCGCTAGTAACCTTACAGTCAATGCGTAAGTTACTAGCATGACTACCAGAGGGATGTAGAAACTAACTATAGAACCAATCAGTTTGTATAGAGGATCGGGTATTTGGCAGGTTCCTTCGACGAGCACAGAGTTGTAGTCCTGAAACAAGCAAAATTTGTTAAACAATTGTTTAAACTTATCAAATTTAGTTTGATAGAGTCATCGATAGAGGTATGCGTAACCGGTTGTGTTTGTAAGATCTTGTAGTTTTATTATTAACAAAGCAAATTAAAACTTCTGTAATCGCACCTCGTCTAAACAATTTTTGCTGGCGGTGAATCGTATTTTACCGTCCCGCATTTTTCTGCATACTCTATTAATTCCGCCACGCTCTACTATATATGTATAGTACACGTTGTGTACATAGCAGAGTATATAGTTTACTTGGTAATTACCTTTATTAGTCACCTTTGATTAATAGTTCAATTTTGTAGTTTGAAAAAGTTTTGGTCTTGCCGAGATTCGAACCGGCAGAGTCCATCACCATGGATAACCGCCTTAGCCGGTTAAGCCACGAACGCATTGCTAGTTTAATATATTTGAGTTGGGTATATAAGTGTAACAGATAATCCTATGTCATAGACTTAACCCATTAATGTTAACACAATTTATCAACTCCTATAAAAGCGAGTGTACAGATAGCGCCAATTGGGATAGAGCGCGAAGAGGGGAGTTGCAAGTCTCCTACGCCTGCTCCCACCACATTTCCCCTCTCGCGGCGGAGTACAGTCAGAGCATTGACTGTGCTAAAAAGCGTTCACAGCGGCAGCAACCGTACCGTGGCTAGACAGAAACTGACTACTTTTTGGTGGTGACTGTACTGAAGACTCACAGTCGAGTAGTAGAGGGTAAGACGTTACAGCGCATGCTCAAGTGACGCTTCACGCTACCTGACACTATCTGTACATACGTGAGTAACATATAATATAACAGCTGATTTCACCCATCATCTGTAAACCCAGTGTAGATTATAGTTTGGGGTTATGTTTACAACTTCAATCGTAATAATTTCTTGTGAAGTTGATTTTTTTAAATATGAGTTATAGAACTAATGAATACTACAATATAGGTTATAATATTTGCTTTGAGGTTATAAACTATATATAAACACAAACTGTTATCATCAATATATTTGCTTA
Source organism: Philaenus spumarius (assembly GCA_018207615.1). Taxonomy (NCBI): domain Eukaryota; kingdom Metazoa; phylum Arthropoda; class Insecta; order Hemiptera; family Aphrophoridae; genus Philaenus; species Philaenus spumarius. The sequence continues at coordinate 55,577 of JAGFPH010006750.1, forward strand.
TACAAATTTAAAGAAGAATAGGCCTACCTATTCGTTTAACAGCTGATTTCACCCATCATCTGTTAATACTTAAACCATTTTGGGGTTACGTTTAGGTAGGCCTAGATAAGAAGACCTTAGATGTTGTTTGTAAATAGTTTGTTTTTTAAATTGTGTATTTCTAATGTGTACCTAATTAATCAGCCTGTGATTTTTCACGGGGGTTTACGAGTAGTTTAATAATTGTTAATACCTCTGAAATGGACATTGTGCTTCCTCATTTCGTAAGTTGTGTTAAAAATGGACATTATGCTTCCTCGTTTCTTAAGTTGTGTTAAAAAGTTTACATTTCTGCCGTGTAGTCTTAAGCACAAATTTACATTCGTTTCTTCTTAATAATGTCGTAACGAGTTCAGAAGAGCGATGAACAATCTGTGGGAGTAAAAGCACAGAGAAGAGTTAAAACGAAATCGTGTGACGGTAATCCAATTACGAGGTAACTTTAAACAGACATTTTTGCTGTAAGGCTATCGAACGTCGTGTCGTTTTTTCCGTATATGACACTTTGTCATATTTTCAAGCTTACGATACAGATTTTGACTGACGGTTATTTGATTATAATTGGTAGCGGCCAAAGCTCCGGTGCGGTGCGGCGGTGACGTCATAATACTCCACAGTTCGGATCAGGTTATTGACATTGGGTTTTCTTTGTGTTATTCCACTCCATGCCCTATAGACACACTTGCGGGCTTTAAGAAAACAATCTTTATTTTATATTTGCTTTGCTTTTCGATTGCTAAACGTCGAGGCTAATGAAAATGTTTAGTTAAAATCTAAAACGATGTAATATGTTTCGTCCAATTACAAGATAATACTGTAATGATTCTCTGAACAATACGCCTGTTTGGTTTCTTTTAACGTATTGAACAATTAAACGTGCGTCACTAGTGTTTTGCATTTTGATACCATTGCTAATCTAAATCAACTCCTATAAAAGCGAGTGTACGTAGGCCTACGTACGCCAGTAACTTATAGTATGACAGCTGATTTCACTCGTTATCTGTAATTTTTATACAAACCCAGCATAGATTATAATTTGAGGTTATGTTACATCTTATATCGTTATAATTTCTTGTATAATATAACAGCTGATTTCACCCATCATCTGCTAAAGCATAGATTAGGCTATACTTTGGGGTTATGTTTACAACTTTAATCAATATAAGTCTTGTGAAGTTGATTTCCTTAAACTATGAGTTAAAGAACTAATATATAGGCTTTAATACGTTATAAGATTTGCTTTGAGGTTATAAAATGAATATGAATACAACCTTTTACTATCAATTATTCATTTATAGAAGTTTAAAGAAGAGATACACATTCGTTTAACTTCGGAAACATTCGTACATTTTAGTATAACATATAAACATATTCCATTATTATTTCTTCATTATATTATTAATAACTTCTAAATCTTTTGATCTATCAATATGAAGTTAGAAATAAATTAAAAGTTAATATTTTTATAGTTATTTAGATATATAATAATGTATTTTATAGAAGTACAAAATTTTAAGAAATAGGCCTAGTGGTTTATAATTCTTATGATTGTACACAATTACCGAGTTAAAAATCTCCTTCAACATAGGTAGGACTAGATTAAGTCTGTTGTTTTTAGTGTTTATTTTTAATGATGTATTTCTGATGTGTATCTATAATCTGCCTGTGATTTTTCACGGGGGTTTACTAGTACAATACATATATAACTATCTACACTGTTTACATTAATAATACATTAACATTAAACATTGGCTGTCAATGTAATCCGCAGTAAACGTTATCTACGAAAGTAAGCTTATCAACGACGAACCAGATACTGTCTATCATCCCCGGCTTAGTCAGGATTTACATAAATTTGTTGTTTTGTTAATGATGCGCACGGTTTTGGTCCAGTTATATATGGAACAAGTTGCGGACTATATTATAAAAGGTCTCAATACCCGCGTCGGATTTTTAAAACGAGGATTCCGAGACTGTCGCGCGTTCGTTCCAAATACATTGAGCCAAATGGGTGCATTTATGCAGGGCGTTTCGACGTCCGTTGTCTCGCGACAGAGCAGTGGACAGGTCTCTGCTCTTCTTGGAATCCAGGGGTGTCAAAGGTTCTATTGTTCATTTCACGACCGACGGGACCTGTTCTTCACCCCTTGTGTTCTTTGCGCCTTGTGTTGTGTTTAGTTTGATAACAAAATTACCAAAATGACAGAACGCTGATAAAGTTTAAATACAAACTGTAAAACACAAAAACCTTTAGTTTATACTATACTAGTAAGCCCCGTGACAAATCACAGGCGGATTAATTAGGTACACATCAGAAATACATAAGTTAAAAAAATACTATTTAAAACAAGAAACTTTATTAACAACCACCTACCTAACAATACTGAGGGAAATTTTAACTCAGTAAAAGTGTAGGGTCTACAATTGTAAGGATTATAAAACTGTAGGCCTATTTGTTAAAACTGTGTGGAAAAATAAAGAAAAACAAATTATCTTTTAATTGCTTTTTATTTCATATTGATATATCAAACTATTTAGAATTTTGTTATTAATATTTCAATGAAGAAACTGATACGAAGATGTACGAATGTTTTGTAAATAAAACACCAAAGTATAATGTACGCTAGGTTTTGTGTAAGTATTCCAGATGTTGAATGAAATCAGTTGTTTTATTATATATTTACTCACGTACGTACGGACGTACACTCGCTTTTATAGGGGTTGATTAGCACGATACAAACTAAGAGAACCTTTATGCAATTACAGCCTATGGCATTTCAATTTTAATCAACGTGCTTATCTATATTATAATTAGGAGACGTTTGGTGTTTATTATGCAAATACTACTTAACCGATTATGAAGAAACTTTTACTAATGTGTTATGGGTTACTTCCGTGCAACACGGGCTGTGCTACATGATACTGTAAACAACATAGTAAACAAATTAAACGTTTTGTAACAAATCCGCCATTTATGTCTTGTTAAACTGAGATATCTAAAGCGGTAAACTAAGACATGTTAGGAACGAACAAATCAAAAGAGTCACAATGCAAGAAGAAACAATTGGACCACGCAGCTGAACCGCTAACGTGAGTTGAGCGAATTTCGAAAATTAAGTTTAAATGATTTTATTTAGAGTTTCAACCAACTAATGGGAAATTGGTCCGCTCACGAAGATGTTTAAGACGGTTCAAAAAACTCCTCCTTTGGTTATATAAACTTTCCCCAAAGGAAATCTGTCTATTTCCATTAATAAAAAAAATAATAGGGAGGGTGGGACTTTTGGGACACATGGTGTACTAAGTATATAAAGTTTTTATTGACACTGGAAAACGTTTTCTGGGGCCCATGATCGGTGCTCATTTACTACTCCCGTCCTTAGGTCTCGCCATAAGGAGTACTGCAATAGCTAACCGTTTCTATGGAAATGAGCTAATTAATAAAAATACAATTATATTTGAATTTCATAGTTTTGTAAGCCTTAACTTACTTATTTGAGTTTATTATTTGATGAAAGAAATAAACATTTTATGAAACTAATTAATTAATGTAGCTATGCGTGTTTTATTACTATAATTTGTTTTTGAAGAATGTGTAAACGTCCCTATTAAACACAAGGTGGTTGAAAACCGGGCTGCCTACATATTTTCGTTAATTAAAACTGAATTTATTACTTTATACTGGATTAATTAAATTTTATACAATATTCAAAGCATTTCTAATACAATATTTTCAATTGATAAATACTTAAATGTTTAAAAAGATACACAGAAGAGTAAGATTGTTTTTTTTAAATAAAACTACTTTAAAAGTATTTTTAATAAGCTTTAACAAACTCTATAGGAATGAAAGTAGCTTGAATTTATTGCAAAGTTAAAATATTCGTTTCTATTCGATGTTTAAATTAAGATGTAATTCTGAAATATTTATTTCCGTCTAATTCATAAAAAAATATAATATTGACAACTGTAGTTGAACGTGAGTCATAAATATTATTGAAATCTGAATTCAAACTTTCGTTCTAAATGAAAAAGTGTGTTTCATTAAAACACAAAAAACTATATAAAACTCAAACACCACACTTAAGTCTTGCCTCGTGTTTCTTGTTCGAATGTTTGTTGAGACGTGGAATGAAGATTTGTTTTTCAGAAGCATTGTTTTGCCCGCAGGACTAGCAATAATATAGTATTGATTTGTAATGTCTCCTATTTGAAATAACAGGATTGACAAACGTCTATATTACAGATGTTCCAGAATTGAATTGTTTATGTGTATTGGTCTAGTTTTATTAAAGATTTTTGATATTTTGTAAACAATACTTTAAATTTTTATGTTGTAGGCAATGATAATCTAATTTATTTTTCGCCTTTGCACAAGATCTAAGATCTGTTTGTTTCAAACTGGCATTCATACTTCGCTAATTTATTACAACTAAAACTTGTTGAAAGGTGATTCATATACTGTATATTAACTTTTTTTATTTGGGACCCCTTGAGTCCGAAAAAATGGTTTTTATAAAATTTCTTTCTGTATGTAGGTTTGTCTGTATGTATACAAAACTAGACAGAAAACTATTCGATCGATTTCGAACAAATTTGTATCAAACATGTCAATTAGGCCTATATAGATGCACGAAAAAAGGTTTTGAAAAATGTTGAAAAATAACCCCCTTTTTGGCCAAAAAATTAGTTATTATTTTTTTTAATAAAAATCAGCTCTAACGATTTTGATAAAATTTGGCTTATTTGTAGCCCTTAATGTACCCAACCGTATGCAAAACAGCATCTTTCTAAAAATTCTCATTCAGCTAATAATAATAATAATAATATTTATTAGTTACTTTCCTACTTTTAATGTATCCCCTCTCCTACTTTAATACATTTACAAAGTCACAGTGAATCTGTTTAATAATTTAAATATGTTTGTGAGAAATTTTGTGCCAGTTTCTGGTAGGTACCGTTTATTTTTGTTTGCTTGAAAGCGAAAACCCTTATTTATTGCCTGGAAATAATTTGTCCTTTCGGCGATTGTCTGGCATCTTTCGCTGTTTAGGCTCGGTAATCATTACACCAACCAGATGCCAAAATTGGATAAGAACTTGGGTGGTTATGTGCTGTTATATCAAACAATATGCTGTTCACACATTACGCGTATTAATTACCAGGGCTGTAATTCAATCTAAAATGCTAACAATTTAAGAATAAACATACGAAAAGTCCATTACTAGTTTTACAGATTTTAAATCATAGGTACTTTTTTTGTATAACCATTTCCTAAGAAAATACACCAGGCTAAAAGTAAACACTAATCTTATAATTAAATTAAAGTTGAGTGTACATGGTCTAAATATGGCGTAAATAATGTGTATACGGCTTTTTTCATACTGAACACACTTGTTACGAAGGGAATCTTCTGTGGAATAATAACAACAATTTATTCACAATTTAAAAGTGGAAGAAAACAGAAATAAACAGAGTTAATTAGGTGAAAAGGTTATAGGAACTTTCTCTTTTATATTTCCAAAATCTTTCACTTTAACATGATCTTTATAATTTTCATTGAAAGGACATTTTACAAATGTTTTGGCTACATTAGTTGACGAGGGCTATGGAATAAGTTCCAATGACTTTATTAGCTTATATCTGATGTTGAATTGAAGATAATTGGTGTGTTTGATTTTATTTAATGTACCTACTAAACTGCACCAAACTCGATAGGAGTACAGTACAGACTTTTTAGTTTTCTCTATTCGTGTAACTTAAGCAGTTTATTCTTCAGTTGTGTTTACTAAAAGCACTTTACTATTCAACTTTGCATCACTGTACATTCCTATAAGAAATAAAGTATATATGAAATATAAAACAATCATAGGGGCTTAGGCAATGCAAAGAAGATGTACATACAATATAAGCTTAGTTTGTTGACGGTGTTCAAAGAAAGGCTTTCTCGAGGAAAACAATAAATTATAACAATCCCTCCCGTAGATCATGTGTCTTGCATTACTAACTCCGCTCTTGACACAGTTTTCCAGTTTACCAGGGTGATTCTATAAGTTCATGCAATAATAGTATCTCTTTTGTACAATTCCCGGGTTTACTGTCAGTGTACTTTAAAGTAAAACAACTTCTATTTATTTTGAATTTATATTTAAAAAAATAATTACATAGTTTTAAAAACATGTTTTGATACTTCAGAAAATGATTGTGCTTCAAAACGATCGTTCGTGTACCGTGGAAAATATTCGAAATACCTATTTCCGTAAATGCTGTATCCATAATTACATACTTTTTACTATTAGGAGTCGACAAACATGCACAGTAACAAAGCATTTGCAAGGTTGTATCAACCGAAAGTCCAGTACCTGGGAATTCCAGAGGGCTTAGCTTTACTTTTTTTATACAATTACTATGTTTTATAACTTAGATTGAGTGAAATCCTTGTAAAAAATAACAGATGTATCATCTTTAACATTTCAATTTCAATGTTATTTAAATGGGGAAAAGTTATAACTTTGATTGGTCATTATGTTGGATAGAGTCAACATACAGACCTCCGGTTTTCGCCAATCGTCTTCTTTTATCAAGGCTTTTAAAATGAAGGATCACTCAATAGCGGTTCTCATTTAAAATTTTCTACTTACCCCCAAAATACCCTATTTTTGGAGGAGAGGTTGAAATTTACGATACGCCAAAAAATCTCCATTTTTATTCATGTTAACAATCCCCAAAGCAAATCTGTCTTTCCATTAATAAAAAAAAAAAAAATAATAATAGGGGGAGGGGCTTTTGGGACACGTGGTATTATGTATTAACTGATTATATTTCTGACAGTAATAATTTAGTTGTAGCCAAAATGTCATTAAGAATGACCACTTTGTCGTTGAAACCCGTTTGACAATTGAACGTATTTTTGTAAGAATTCTATT